>JBAGKK010293546.1:0-20217 GCA_037177015.1 Euceroptres primus | reverse complement strand
TTTCCCAAAACTACAGATCGATACATTAATTATTTTAATAATAAGTCTACCGAATATAAAACCAAGTAAAACTTGTATCATAGTCGTCATAAGGGAATTAGAGATCACATTTAAAAAATTCCATTCGGTGGACTTATAATTCAAGTGATAAATTTGTAATTTTGAAAAGCGATAAAAGGTAACGGAGCATTGATGTTAACTGCGCTAAAAATTTTATGTTGTAAAATAAGTTCAATTTTGTCACTTTTAATTATAATTATATAATGTAACACATTCCTTGGTGCGCTTCAATTTCTATATTGAGTGGAAGGTTGTTTTTTTAATTAGATTGTAATCACCTTGAAGCCCAGGTGGTTGATGGCGTGATTACACATAATGATCTGAAATATTTTCTTTTATTACTAATTTTTGGTGCATTTGCAACTAACTAGAGAAGATAACATCGATGTTATCATAAGCAAGGCTAATAAAAATATGCGCAAAATTGTATTTGTAATTAAAACGAACGAATAAAATCGCTGAGTATAATTGAGGTGGGAGTGCGATGCGGTCAAAACAGAAAAAAACTTTAGAAAATGACAAGGGCGCCACCTAGGTTGCATTAGATTTTTGTAATAAAAATGCTTGCCAGTTAGGAGGCAACACTAAATTTTGAAAAACAATTTTTCCAAAATAAAAACGAAAACTCACCAGACATCGATGTCTCAGTATATTCTTTATTATTTCCCAAAATTTCAGCGCTATATTTGCATTTCTCTAATAATAAACCCGCTGAATATGAATAAAGAATGATCGGTAATTTGTGACGTCATTAGGTATCAAATGCCCTTAAGGATTTTATAAAATTCTACAAAATTTCAAAGTTTCTGAAAGGCTAGACATTTGTTTAGATTAAATTTGTTTTTTATTAGATTATATTCTAGACGAAACAGGAATCTAAGATTTTTGACGATTTTTTAAGATGCTGGAGAACTGTAGCAGACTTATTTCAGGAATTTTATTTGTGAAAAAATTAAAGATTTGACAATTTCATAATTGATCATATAAAAATTGAAATTCTTGTCCGTAATTTTAGCAGCCGAAAATTTTTATATTTATAAAACAGATATTTTTCCCTCCCTCAACGTCAATGAAATTTAACATCTAAGGATGGAATATAATTTTATTTATTAATAAAACTTGTGTTTTCTTATAAAAATGTTCCATTTTTTAACATTTGCTGTCTTTGGTATTTTTAAAAGCAAAAAATTTCGCTCTTTTGAAAAAAATCCTCTATTTTTCCAAAAATAGTACATTTATTTATTTTTAATTTTAAAAAAATTTTCCAGAGGGGAATAACTCGACGTACAAATCCGTACCATCGCATCGAAAACTCCTCGGATGATGGTTCACTGTTCGGCTCGGTTGAAGAATTAGAGGAGAGAGGCCGCGATTTTAACGAAATGGAAAAGTCTGAAGTAACTCAATAAAGTATAAACTGAGACTTGTATAGAGATTAAGATTTCTGATTTTGTATTTTCTATTAGAGATATTTCATATAGTTTAACGGAAAGACTACTTAATGGAAAGATACGTACAAGTTTAGTGACTATTATTTTTTAAATACTTGTAATTCCGAAGTCAGTGTAAAAAAGATTCATTCGTATTTTCTTTGCTGTTTTGCGCGCTTAATTAGAGAGATACTTGTTGAAAATAAACATGTCAATAGTTAAGTTAATCAAGTATATATTTCTGCTACGACTACTATTTGGAGAATTCTTTACTATTATAGTATCTTTGGCATTGACAGTCTTAAGTTAATTTTAAAAATAATATTTAAAACTATTTGTTTTATGTAGGCCAATTATTCCACGTAATAATTATTCGTCACTTGTTAATATTTTAATGATCACTTTGTGAATCATGGCGGAATTTTCTATTGTTAAAACAACACGATAAACGAATATTACTAAGGCTGCATTTAAATTGGAATAGTTGTAAACATCATTGACGGTTCGTATTGTTCAATTTTCCAAAAGTACTCTCCGCCGATTTGAGTTCCTGAAAATAGCATTTATTGTTTTTGAGTGAAAATTGTAACCAATCAGAACTGCTATAATTGCAAGAGAAATTAGATTTTATAGAAGGATTTTAACTTTAATGATTTTTCTGTAAGACGAGTATTCGAAGTTAAAGTAGTTTTCTTCAGATTGGTGGAAACATTTCGTGTAGGTAAAATAATTTTGTGATACTTGAATTCTATTAACAAACTACTTTTATAAACAATAATGTTTTTAAGGAACTTGTTATGCTGCGCGCAGCAACTTCAGAAATAATAATGCTGTATAATGAAATAAATATTCAAATTGCCTATTATTTTGGGTATTTTAAATTTCAAAGTTTTTGCCATTTCGATTGTGTAAAGTTTCTCTCTTTTTATTCTATTATTTTATTATTTTAAGTTTCTGAATTTAAAGTTTCTCTTTTTTTATTCTATTATTTTATTATTTTAAATTGTTTTAACAATTATATAAAATTAAGTAAAAATGTGTTAGGTTATATTTAAATTTACCGCCAGAAATTAGCAGACGAACTGATCATGTGATATGACGAAACAAATATGGCCGCCTGGTGAAAAATGCAAAAATAAACACGTGTACGTGTATTTTTCTCGTTTTCGTTGTTATAGTTCGTTGTGAAAATGCCGGCTCAAGTAAAAAATAACATTCTTATTTACGAAGGTTGCAATTATTTGAAAAACCGATTAATTCTCTCAACATTATCCGGCAAATCTGTGAAAATAGAAGACATAAGAAGTCAGCATGACGATCCAGGTGTTCAAGGTTAGTCTGAAAATCATATTTTTATCATTTGTATTTAATTCGTTCCAAATAATGTAGTAAGCTAAATTTAAAACAAATCAAAATATTGTCTTTTTTTTAATTATAAACTAAATTGATTAACTTTTGAACATCATATTAACATCAACTAACTAAATTAACTTTTTAATATCATATTATTTCAATGCTTAACGTGCGCTTAACTCATGTGCACGTGAATTTTGAGCTTAGGTTCACTGCTATATACCAAAAATATAAAATAAACATAATATGAATAAACTAAGAAGAATAACTAATCAATAAACTGAAAATAAATCGACATTTTTCCAAAAAATCGAAATAATTTAGTACGTTTCATTCCATTGAAAACGTATTAACAGTAATTTATTAAATATAAACAATCATTTTTAATGCTTATTAATACTTATTAGTCGAAATTTATAAATTTAAATCTGATCATAGTGTATAAAACACAAATATGTAACAATTTTTCAGAATTTGAGCTCAGTTTGCTCAGTTTTCTACGCAAAATTACAAACGGAATGAGAGCAGAAATCAACGAAACAGGAACATCTTTGTATTATGTACCTGGAAATTTAGAAGGAGGTGAATTTGAACATGATTGTAGTTTACAACGCAGCATTACTTATTATTTAGAAGCAGCGATTGCACTAGCTCCGTTTTGTAAAACACCCTTGAATATAAAATTTAAGGGAATCACGAATAACACGACAGGTAAAAAAATTTCGTTCCATCAATGTCAAAATTCTGTCTCTAGATTAAAGAATGATCTGGTTAATTAAATGAAGACATGAAAATTTCAACTCGTTAAAGACCATTTGAAGTTCAAATGGTTTTTACCGAGTTGTCATTCTCATGTCTTCAATTAAAATTATACTTCCAGATCCAACCATAGATAGATTAAAGGCTTCAGGTATTCCAGTTTTGAAGAGATTTCTCGGCGATGCCTACGAAATCGAACTGACTATTAAAAAGAGAGGAGTGGCTCCTTTGGGAGGTGGAGAAGTTCATTTTAAATGTCCCGTTATTCGAAGCCTGAAAACTCTACAGGTTTGATAATAGTATAAATATTTTTGCTATACTTATTTTATAATGCCATTAAATTTAATTGACAAATTTTTCAGTTCCAAGATAGTGGACTGGTGAAAAGAATCAGAGGCGTAGCCTGCAGTTTACGCGTTTCTCCAGCTATTTCAAATCGCCTGGTTGAATCTGCCAAAGGGGTGTGTTTAAACTTTATCCCAGACGTTTACATTCATACAGATGCGAGTCGCGGAGCTACAAGTGGAAAATCTCCAGGTGTTATCTCTTAACGATTTTTTAATTATATGATACTGTCGATTTAACAACTGAATTTTAAGAATGTTTACTTTTTTAGGATTCGGAATATGCCTAACTGCCGAAACAACGACTGGCGTTTTCTACAGTGGGGAAGCTGTTTCACCCATAGTTCCACCTGGAGGTTTACCTTGTGTACCCGAAGATCTTGGAAAGGAAGCCGCTATGAAATTACTGGATGAAATAAACCGGTAAGTCTGATTTAGAGAAGCGGTAATTCTTCACATTAATTAGAAATTAATTTAATTTTTTTAATTAATTAAATTTCTGTCATTCCACAGAAACGGTTGTGTGGATTCTCCGTTTCAAATCATGGCTGCACTTTTCATGGTATTAGGAAAACAAGATATTTCGAAACTTACGACGGGGCCCCTGACTCCTGCTATGTAAGCTGAAAAAATAATTTTAACTTGTTCACCAACCATTACACTGTTTTAAAATTCAAAAGATTCATTCAGTGATATTTTAGGATTCAATTTTTGCGGGATCTGAAGGACTTTTTTGGAGTAAAGTTCCAATTGGAATCCGTAAGAGAAGATGAAGATGATGTTGTAACTGTACAGAATCAAGTGACTTTAACATGTGTTGGAATTGGATACTCTAATTACAATCGACCTGTCCGATAGATTGCTTGTAAAATAGATAGGTATTTTTGTATATAAGTCAATTATAATTTTTTTACATGGAAAAATCGATTTATTTAATTCTTTTGTACAAACCCAATATTTTACTTTTTAACAATGTAATTAATAATTAAAAATCTATTATTTATCGAATCCATTTCAAATCAAGCAGGCAGTGCAACTTCAAGTCACAGAATCGGTCGTTTATGAAATATGTTGTTTTTCAAAGGAAATAAGATAACACGTATTTTACTGTTTTGAGAAAACATAAATTTTCATGAACTTATGAGTATTTGAATTTTAAGCTTTTTCTCAAAAAACAACATTTTTCTTTAAACTTTTATAACTTTAGACTCAAGATATTTGAGTTTTTTCCCTGATTATGGTGAGGTTTATTGGCCTCTTTCAAAATCTGCCAGAAAATTTAAAAAATATTGAAAATAGTGACAGTTTTTTTTTTAAATTAAAAGATTTTCTTAAAAACCTAATTTTCTTTTTTGCCCAAATTTTTTTGCTAAATTGGTACTCATGCGATGAAGAAAATATATAAGTTTCATGCGGGCTAAACTTTTGTAAACAGAATTTTTTTGAATGAAATCGAATTTTCAAATTTTTCTTACAACTGACGGCACATACGAAAAAATATCAACAAAAAATTTTGATGCTATAACAGGGTATCTACTCACCCTGGAAAACCTATATTGTCAGGGAATTTTTTTATACCTGAAAATGTCAGGGAATTTTTTTTACCTGGAAATGTCAGGGAATTTTTTTATACCTGAAAATGTCAGGGAATTTTTTTCAAAGTCAGGGAATTTTTTTCAAAGTCAGGGAATTTTTTCAAGCGTATGAAATTTTTTTTAATTGTAACAAAATTAAATAACGATATTTACAATGACTGGAAAAGATATTATTCGCAATAAACTCGTGACATTATATACTTATTCTGATTTGGATTGAACGCGAGAGAAAAAAAAACGAAAAGCTTTGGAGATAAAAGAACTTGAAGCAAAATGTAGGAAAATTCTGGAGCAAGCACAAAAAGAAGCTACCGCACACGAAGAAAAAATTGCAGAAATAAAAAATTAACCAGAACAGAATGTATTTAAGAAAATATTTAAATGTTTAATTTCTAACGTTATTTCTTCATAAGCGTTGTTTCATTTGTAAACGAAAAGAAGTTATTTAATTTGACTGTGTTTTGTATTCTCTATTACATGTTCATGTAGATTTTGTCACAAAACACCATAAGTACTCTTAGAGCATAACATATGAAATAAACATTATTAAACATTATTTTCAAATACATCTGTTAATTTTTTTCTAAATTTAATAAATTTAAATAATTATAACTTAAAAATTCACATGTGGATAACAAATAAGATTAATCAATTACTAGATAATGCTTTAATGGGGGGGCGGGGGTGTTATAAAATTCCATATTCCATACTAGAAATAACTGGTAAAAACCTGGAAAAATCAGGGAATTTTTTGTCAGGATTTGAATAGACAACCTGTATAAAAAAGTGCTACGCAAAAGACCTCTTAATCTTTTATGATATCTTGCCTCATTTGTGAGAAGAATTCGAAAATGTGATTTTGTAAAAACAGAAATTGTCCTAGACTCAAAAATGTTCTGGCCAACATAAAACTCGCTGGATGGTTTCCTGATGTAAAGATAATTTTTAAAAAATATTTGATAAAATTAAAAAGATGGGTTTTTCGATGAAATCGCTATTTTATGTTTGTAGAATTCAATTAAGAAAATAAGATTGATTACATTGGAAAACGCATCTTCTTGATTTTTTCAAATATTTTTTAAAAATTTATGTTTACATAAGGAAACTATCCAGCAAAGTTTATATTGGCCAAACCATTTTTGAGTTCAGAACAAAAAAAAATTAAATCGGAAGAAATTACATCTAGAATTTTTCCAAATTTCGGGCACTCAGAAAAAAGTTTTATTTGATTGAAACACATTGTCTCTTCAAATAGACACAAATATTTAGACCGAATCCATTTTAAACCGGTCCTCTATGAAATATGTTGTTTCTCAAAGGAAACAAGAAGACACGTATTTTACCGTTTTAAGAAAAAATACATTTTCGTGAAGTTATGAGTAGGATAATCGGTATATGATTGGCCCCCTTAAACAATGATTGGCTACGTTTAAACTGTACATTTATTGAGAAATATACTAAAATAAAATTAGAAATAAATAGCGCACAGTATACCGATAAAAATCATGCACTATTTATTAGTAATTTTATTTGAAAATATTTTTTTATTAAGAATATTTTAAGGAAAAGGCATTGGGAGGAGGCCAACAATTGCACCGATTATCC
The DNA here is from genome assembly GCA_037177015.1 of Euceroptres primus. NCBI lineage: Eukaryota > Metazoa > Arthropoda > Insecta > Hymenoptera > Figitidae > Euceroptres > Euceroptres primus. The sequence continues at coordinate 13,071 of JBAGKK010293546.1, read as the reverse complement.
TATTTGCATTTTGAACGTCTTTAAAAAAAAACACAACATTTTTGTTTAAACTTTTACAACTTTGGACTCAATTGACATATACTGCTCTTCCGATTTAAGTCCACGGCTATTCAGGCCATCCCGAAAACAGGACTTAAATCGGAAGAGCAATGCTCTTCGGATTTAAGTCCCGTTTCCGGGATGGCCTAAATAGCCTTGGACTTAAATCGAAAGTCTCTAAACGTAAACAAGACAGGGCCGTATGAAATATTTCTGTTTGATTTTTGTCACAAGTGAAAAATATTTTTTAAATATAAGTTTAATTTAACGTTCACTTTAATTTTAAGTTCTATTTCGTTATTATTTATGAATAATTATAATTTATATTTTTTTATTATATTATATTTATATATAACGCATAACCAAACTTCTTATTTCCTTTGAAAAACAATATATTTCATAGACGACTGATTCTGTGACTTAAAGTTGCACTGCCTGCCTGATTTGAAATGGTTTGGCTCTATAATGTAAAATTCTGCAATTCTAATGGCTTGGAAGGCCAAGAGCGAAAAATGTTAACTTTTGCTTCGTGCCACAATTTCTGATAGGATCGTGACCATTGCTTACAATGAAAGTATGTAATTTTTTTCGGATGCCTAGGTAGATCAGAGAAGCTGGAATATTTGTCGTAAATTTTTAAGAATATTTTTAAAATTGCACGTCGACTTACAAGACAAATGCCTGGCTTTTTCTTTGTTGATCCTTGCTTTCTGCCATCTACTGCGACTTCTAGATCTCTATTAACAGTGAGCAGTTAGAAATAAGTTATATTTCTCAAAAGTATAAACTGTTAGAAGAGAGAAAAAGTTTTATACCTTCCTGAAACTGATGTCCATATTATACTAGAAGGACAAGGACTTTTTCTCGTACCTACTTTCTTTTGTTCAAATGAAAGTGATGATTGAATAATTTTGGGCCCAGTAAAGTGTGCGTCGAATCTTTTTAACAAACCACGTTCCATAGATTCAAGAGAAAAAGGACAATCGCCTCCAATTATTACACTCTCCAGTTTTATATCAGGAATTAATAGGGATAAAAGAGATCCTTGTATTCCAACCGCGATCCATCTGAGAAATTTGTTTTTTAAAATCATTTATGAAGCAGTATGATTTATTTTAAAACAAGTTTTCAAATTTTTTATTTTATTTCTGAATATTTTTTTTCATTTTTACTCACTTAGCCATTTTATCAGAACAAGAAAGGCTTAAAGTTCGATCTCCTCTGCCAGGTTTTATACGTAAAGGTCCGAGCACATGATAATTTTTACCAGGTTGGTGTGAATCTTGCCTTGTTTCAGTGCTCACACATTTTGCTCCAGTTCTATGTATATCGTCATTATCAATTTCAATTTCAGTCCCAAGACTATCTTCTATTTCATTAACCAATTTCATCTTTTTCAAGGGTTGATTATTATCTTTCGATAAAGAAGTATCAATTTTAGGAATAATGGAACAATCCCCACAGGGACTCTGACTCGAAAAAAAGTGAAACGATACTCCATTTTTTATTATTATTTTCTTATTATTTAAAGAGAAAATATCACTGTGTTGATATTTCAGGACAAAATCAATCTGCTCGTATAAATATCTTAGAAAAGCTCGCCGTGCTAGAATTTCAGCATGTGAATCACTTAATCTACTACCCCTTTCCTCAAATGTTGTGTTAATTAATTCGTTTCCACTTAAACATTTAGTTCCCGTACTTAAAGCTACTACTAATAATTGATCAAGGTTATTTTTCAAAACAATGCCAGAAAGAACAGTCCATTCGTTATTGGTTGGTTTGCCGGACTTTTTAAGAGAATAATATTTGTCAAGGCACAATTTGGCTACTGTATTTGCAAAATCTATCATTCTTAAATATTTGTAATTGATCAGTGGTAATATAACTGCTTAATTAACATTACTAGGATCCCATGTGTATTTTTTCTGAGGTAAACTCGATAACAATTTCATTGAATGTTCATCGATTGTGAAATCCAGCTTTATGTTATCTCTAATATGTTCTATCTTCGTTGCTTTCGGAATGACTCCTATAAAATTAATATCATCATGCATGTAAATGCCAAGTATTTTTTTCACCTAATTAGTTTTAAAACATCTTTTAATTTAATACTCTGAAAAGTTTACCGGTCATAAATTTTCAAAGACATCAAGCTTACCAATTTCTCTTTGCAGTGCCCATTTTAAAAGTAATCTAGCAGGCGATACGTTTAGTTTCAAGGAAAGTTCACAAATAACGGGATCATTTAATAGTGCACCATTATTACTACTTCCTAAAGAAGAATATGCTTGAAGGTGTATACCTTCCTGAGTGCAGAATTTCATTAATTCGTCTTGCCGATAATGAGGATGACATTCCACCTATAAAAAATGACAAAGAAATATTGCATTTTTTTGCAGAAATATTGCAGTTTTTAGTTGTTTAAAAGTGATTCTCATCAAACTCACTTGGTTAACAGAAGGTTTGATTCCATCACAGTCATCCAATAACTGTTGGAGATGATTAATATTGTAATTAGAAATCCCTATGGACTTCAAAAAACCCTTCTTATGTAGATCAACCAACGTTTTCCAAGTTAAACTACGTAACTCAGAGTTTTTAGACGAATTTTCGGGTGTCTTTGCTGCTCCTGGCCAATGGATCAGATATAAATCCACGTAATTAGTTTCTAATGCCCTTAACGAAGTTTCGACAGCCTTTCGAATTCCTTCAGGATTTCCATTATTACTGGGAGCTATTATTATTGTTACAAATTATAGTTAAAAATAAACGAATTATGAAAATTTTACGATAATAATAATGCTTATCTGCCCTTACAAAGTTTAGTGGTAATAAAGATATCGTCCCTTTTAAGATTGAATTTTGGGAGCAATATTTTTAAAGCAGCTCCTATTGCTTCTTCGTTTCTGTAAACAGCAGCGGTGTCTACAGAAAAATGATTAAATATAAAATCTTAATTATTCAGTATATACATAACAGCTATTTATACCTATAATAGGGAAACATATATTTTACCAATTGAACGGAATCCTACGCTTAAACTTTCCTCGAGAACTTTGAAAATATCACTGCTGCGTACTTTATAGGTACCAACTAAAAATAATTAATTAACAATACATTCACTTGAATTCGTACTTGTGGTTACATTTAATATAAACTGCAATAATACAAACTACGCGAATGCAAAAATGGTAAAAATATTTGTTTAATCATGTAAAGAGAGGTTATGTGCTTGATTTATTTCATTTATTTAAAAATACTTAGTTTTAGTACAATTTCTTACTTCCAATCAGTGGCATGTCATACCCACTTAAAAGACTAACATATTTGTTTGCATTGGTCATATTTTGTAGAAAATGTTACCATTTATTTCAGAAAAACGTGCCTGGGAAACTGGATAAACAAAATAACTTTGACAGCTGTGTCACGTGACATGTCACATGTCTCTCGTGATACGGACCTCGTGTGGCGGCAAACTTGAAACAATTTGAAATGGAGAAAATAATTTTAAAATGATACCTTTTTACTCTTTTACAAATCGACTGTCTCGAAGAAAATTGTCTCAACAAAGATTTCCGATTACAGAGTGTATCGACTATATTCTACTTCGCTAGAGTGTCGTATCTCCATTTACTAATGCATAGAGATACGACACTCTAGCGAAGTAGAATATAGTTGATAACTCTGTATTCGGAAATCTTTGTTAAGACAGTTTTCTCCAGGACAGTTGAAATAGGTCTTTTATAATAACAATATACAGTCAGACCTCCACTATGTCATATTCCACAATTTCATATTTCCCTCAACTAGTCTTGATCGTTTGCCCCTACTCTCGAGACGGCGTTTGCGCAGATAGTTTACACCCACACATAGATATTAAATAAATCCTGTCTATGAAATTTAATTTAAAAAATATTTTTGCACTAGTTTCATATAGAAATGATTTAAAATAATTGAATAAAAATTATGTATCTAATCAAATGTTTCAGAATTTCCAATATTTCAAAATAATAATTTGCAGTCTATTGTTACAATAATTCAAATTCTGCACAGGTTTTCGCGCCAAACGCCCGGCAGAGCAGACGAAAATCTACAAATATACATAACCTCAAAACAATTGAAACAATTTTTGAGAAGCCAAAGTCGTCGATGAGTTTTTGAGGTTTTTGACAGAATTTTAGTCAAAAATGTCTAAGGGAAAAGTTTCAGCGGAATGGAAAAAACGTGTAAAGTCTGAATATATGCGCCTGAGGCAAATGAAACGATATAAAAGAGCGGATGAAGTAAAAATCGCCTGGAATAAAAATCGCAAAAATATGACAGGTGTGTAACCCGTATACAATTTTACCGCCAATATTTTTTCGGAAAATTTAGTTTATTAAATTGTTATGCACTTATTTTTGTTACTCATGAATCTGGTTGTCAACCTTTTTGTTTTGTTATCATTTTAACAAAAGCTGGTTCATTATTGGTATTTATTGTTTAAAATGCATTGCTCTAAAAGTCGAGAACTACCTACATTTTTTAATGGCTATTATTTTATTTGAAAATCTGCATGGTATTAAAAAATTTTAAGTATTAAAAATGTAAAGTATGACAAATTTAAAATATTAAAAATTTAAAGTATTACAAATTTAAAGTATTAAAAATAATACAATATCTCCTTTGAGAGCAGATTTTCTCACTGATGAAAATAAACGTTGGGCTGATGGGAAAGCAATGTGGTTCGCTATGCAAGAAATTCCTTCCCATGTTTCTTGCATGAAAAAAGCTGAAATCAGCAGCTTTGAAAGTGAAACTCAAACTTGTTCAGTTAAAATAATAAATGCTGTTACGCCCATTCCAACAATGTACACATGGGCTCCTATTCAACAAAACTTCATGGTCGAAGATGAAACCGTTTTACACAATATTCCTTACATGGGAGACGAGATCCTTGATCAAGATGGAACATTTATTGAAGAGTTGATTAAAAACTATGACGGCAAGGTAGAAGAGAGTCTTATAATCATAAAAATCAGAATATTCGTATCCTCGACAAAAATCCTAAAATTACACTTAAAAATGATTTTTTCCAGGTTCACGGAGACAGAGAATCGGGTTTCATGGACGATTCTATTTTCGTGGACTTAGTAAATGCGTTATTGGCCTGTGAAAAAGAAGACAAGGAGGCAGAGGCTCCGAAAAAAGGAAAAGATTCTTCAAAAGACAAAGAGAACAAGCAGGGCGAGAAGGATAAGAAAAGCGAGTCAAAAGATTTGACTTCCAACACTTCTTTTCCTTCAATGCAGATATTTAATGTAAGCCAAAGAAGAAAATAGAAAATTACAAAGTGGAATGATTGATTCTTTATCAAATGAATCTTTTTTAGGCAATTTCCAGCATGTTTCCGGATAAAGGTAGACCTAGCGAGTTAAAAGCAAAGTACATTGAATTAACAGAGAAAAAAGATCCAAATGCATTGCCACCAGAATGCACGCCAAACATAGATGGTGTGAATGCAAAAAGTGTTCCCAGAGAGCAAACTATGCACTCGTTTCACACTCTTTTCTGTCGCCGGTGCTTCAAATACGACTGCTTTTTGCATCGTAAGTATTTAGAAAACCGAATGAATTTCTGAAATTACATTTGAAATCATTTCTTAGCAAATTAAGCTGACACTTTCGATGAGTCGCCGTTTAATATTCTCTAATAATTTATTTATAGGTCTACAAGTTTGCCATCCGGGGCCCAATCTTCAAAAACGAAAAGGACCGGATTTGAAATCGTTTTCAGAACCATGTGGATCCGAATGTTATATGCATTTGGTAAGATGACTGACTACATTTGTTAATTCGTTCTCTTAAAATGTAATGAAATTTTACAAAACATTGAAAATTTAATATCCATAATTAGGAAGGCATGAAGGAAAAGCTTGCAGCGCAAGCTGCAGATTCTAAAGAAGAAGAGGTAGAAGATAAAAGAGTTGGACCGAGGAAGGTAAGGAAACAAGTGAGTGTGGATTCTGGAAATGAAGCCAGCAGTGAAGATAGTAATGACAGTAATAAGTTTAGTCAAGGAGGCAGTTGTCAAGGTAATAAAAATCAAAAACTAAAACTTTAAATTTGAAAAGAAAAAACAAGATTGAATTTAGAATTTATTTTTAAATTTTACTTGCTTTTGCAGATTTTAAGCAGAACGTCAACAAGGATTCAAACCCCCAAGAATCGATGGAAGAACAGCGACAGTTGGATAATCAAACGCCATTTTCACTCTTGGGGCTAAACAGCAAACGTATAAAAACAGAAAATGAAGCCTCGTGGACTGGATCCGAGCAGAGTTTCTTTAGAGGGATGCATAAAGCCTTTCCTGGAAATCCTTGTGCTCTCGCTCAAATAATGCTGACCAAAAGTTGCAGGGAGGTCTACGAATTTTCACAGAAGGAAGCTTCTGATATTCCTGCAGTTGAAAGTCTAAAAGACTTCACACCTCCGCGAAAGAAGAAGAAGAAGCATCGACTCTGGTCCATGCACTGCAGGAAAATACAGCTGAAAAAGGATTCTGGTAATAGTTTAAGCAATGAACTTAGTCTAATTATTATTTTATTTATTTTGTTGAGCAAATAATTTTATTAAAATTGTCTTAATTATTTTCTTGTACAGGAGCAAATCATGTTCACAACTTCTCTCCCTGCGATCATCCAGGCCGGCCTTGCGACAATTCATGTCCTTGCATTCAAGCTCAGAATTTCTGTGAGAAGTTCTGTCAGTGCAGCAGCGAATGCCAGAATCGATTTCCTGGATGTAGATGTAAAGCCCAATGTAACACCAAGCAATGCCCTTGTTACCTGGCTGTGCGAGAATGTGATCCTGATTTGTGTCAGACTTGTGGAGCAGATCAGTTCCACATTACTAAGATATCCTGTAAAAATGTCAGCGTTCAGAGAGGACTGCGTAAGTAGATACATTTTTATCTTCAACTGCTCATTTCCCTGTTCCCCTTTTTTCTCCCTATTATTCTCAAAATCGAGAATTTTAATGCCTTCCCCCCCCCCTTTTTATTCAAAGCTCCGATTAATTTTCTAAGACTTATGAGAAATGTATGACGTTCGCAAACTCTTTCAACGTTTTCTGAAATTACCCATAATTTTCTAATCTTTTAATATTACTCAACAGAGTAAAATCTTTAAGGTTTTTTCAGAATATTTAAAAAGCTCCAAAATTCACAAGAAACTCTAAATCTTCTAAAATTTTGCAAAATCTTCAAAACTTATTTTAGTTTGTCTAGCGTTCTGGAAATCCTTAAAAACCTGGAAAAATTCTTACATTTTTTTTGCCTGGAAAAACATGGAAAAGTCCTTGAATTTTTTTTACCTAGAAAAACCTGGAAAAGTCCTTGAATTTCACTCACAGTCCTGGATTTCATATCTCTCTACATTTGAATTAGTAGTTTTCTTCAAATGACAGGGTTGCTACAGGTCAGAGAATTCTGGAAAATCAGAGAAAACCTTCAAAGAGACAGGGAATTTTTTTTATTCAACAAATTATAATTATATCTCAATAGTTATAATTATAATTTAACAATAGTTATAATTATATAATTATAATATTACAAAATCAGGGATCACAGTCAGTCCCCTATTCCCCTTTTTTCCCTCTTTCCCCTTTTATTCTCCAAATCTCCTAAAATCACTTTTTTAAAATAGTTTTATTCCTTTTTCTCCCTTTTTTCTCTTTTTATATTCAAATTTCCGAATAATTTTCCAAGAATTAAGAGAAATAGAAACTTGTACCTGAAGTTTTGAATGTTCAAATGAACGAACTTTTTTTCTTAATTCAAATTCATTTTGAAATATCGTTCAAAATAGAAAATAAAGAGAAATATCAAGAGCTTCTTTATCATTACATTTGTTTCTATATTAATATGCTAATATTTTAGAACAAATTTGAGTTTAAAACGAAATCAAATAAAAATTTTGTTCCTTTGAACTTTCAAAACTTCAAGCACATTATTCTGAAGTGTTTTAGAATTTCCAGAATCCTTTAGAACACTTTCAAAAGACTAATAATCTTAAAGAATCTTCTAGATTGTTTACAGAATCTTCCTAAAATTCTGTAGACTTTTTGAGTCTTCAAAAAAAAAGTCTGAAAGAGACTAGAAGATTTTGAAAAACCTTCAAAGAGTCAGGGAATTTGTTTGATTCAACAAATTATAATTATATCTCAATATTTATAATTATAATTTTACAATTGTTATAATTAAAATATTACAAAATCAGAGATCACAGTCAGTCCCCTATTCCCCTTTTTTCCCTCTTTCCTCTTTTATTCTCCAAATCTCCTAACATCACTTTTTTTTAACAGTTTCATTCCTTTTTCCCTCTTTTTTCCCTTTTTATATTCAAATTTCCGAATAATTTTCCAAGAATTAGGAGAAATAGAAACTTGTGACATTCAAAAACTCTTTTAATGTTTTCTTAAATATCCCATAATTTTCAAAATTTACGAAAGTCTCCTAGAATCTCTTAAAGTCCTCTAGAATCTTTAAAACTGATTTAAAATCCTTGAAAATTCTCCAAAATATGTGAGACTGTTCTAGAATCTTTTGGGTTGTTCTACAATAATCTTATAAAATAATATCCCAAAATTTTTTTAATATTCTACAACATATACTATACTCTTCCAGAATCCTCTAAAATTTTCTGAATACTTCCGTAACCTTCTAGAATTTTCTACAGAATCTTTTAGAATCCTTAAAAGTCTACAAAAGAGTACCAAAATTCTCTCAAATTCTTTAGAATCTTTAAAATTTATCTGAAATCTGTAAAAATTCTCCAAAATATTCTAGACTGTTTTAAAATCTACAATCATTTATATTCTTCTGGATTCTTCCATAATCTTCTACAACCTTCTGGATTCTACATAAATAATTTTATTTATCTATAATAATCTTATACAATCTTAAAGAATTCTTAATACAATCTTAAAAAATTCTGAAAAATTCTTTAATAGAAAGAATTGAATTCTAGTGTGGAATCTTAAGATTTTTGGGATTTTTTTAGAATTCTGAAGAATTGCAAAATATTCATTTCACGAATGTTGAAAATTTAAAAATTCGGTTATTTCGTAATTAATAATTAAAAAAACAACTTTTGAATCTATAGCATGTGCTCTTGCGATCTGCCAATAGCAGAAGCTATCGATTTTTCCTCATTAACATCTAAGGGTGGAATATAATTTTATTTCTTAATAAAATTTGAGTTTTCTTTAAAAATGTTGCATTTTTGAACCATTTACTGGCTTTTTTTGATTTTTTTTAAGCAACAAATTTCCCCTGTTCCGAAAATAAAATCCCCTATTTTCCCTTAAATTGAACTACTGAACTGCTGTGATCCCTGAATGCGAGGAAATTACATATTCATATCTTCTGAGAGTATTTTTTTATTTATATTAATTATTTTGCATTCTTTCATTAGATAAGCATTTGTTGATGGCTCCTTCGGACGTAGCTGGTTGGGGAATTTTCCTAAAAGAGTCTGCAGCGAAAAACGAATTCATCTCGGAATATTGTGGGGAGATTATTAGCCAAGATGAAGCCGACAGACGAGGCAAAGTTTACGACAAGTACATGTGCAGCTTTTTGTTTAACTTAAACAATGGTGAGTTGACAGTTCATAGTTTAGATTGAAGGTTTTGAGAGCAATAATAAATATTTGATGGCGGGTATTAATAAAATCAATCAAATTAATTTTTACAGACTTCGTTGTTGACGCTACCAGGAAGGGAAATAAAATAAGATTCGCAAATCATTCTATAAATCCCAATTGTTATGCTAAAGTCATGATGGTTAATGGTGATCACAGGATCGGAATTTTCGCAAAAAGGGCAATTCAACCTGGCGACGAATTGTTCTTTGATTATAGGTAGGTTTTGCTTTATAATAAATTTAAGGACTTAATTATTAAAGAGTTAATTATTAAAAATTTATTTACAAGAATATGTATTGATATAATGAACATATATTTCGGTTTTTAGATACGGGCCGACTGAACAGTTGAAGTTTGTGGGAATCGAACGGGAAATGGAATTTCTGTAACTTCAAAAAACCAGGCTTCGTTAGTTTTAAGAAGATGGATGTGAATAAAAATCCAATATGTTGGTATTGCATAATTTAGTTTCATTTAAAACTAAAATAAAGAATTGAACTTGAAGAATTTTTAAAAAATAATTTTTAACAATCTTTGTTGGTTGAACATGAAAAGTTTCAATAGAGGAGTAAATATTTTCGAATTATAATAATTGATTGTACTTTTTCAACAATACTTTCCAGTTATTTCAACACAGTTTCCAGTTATTTATGCATTCTTTCGCAGTCAAAATCAAGCTTAATTGCTTAAGTTTTACCTCTAGTTTTATCTTTTTATCTATAATATCTGAATTTGTATGGGCATCGTGTTTGGTGTTATACAACCGTAACGTTGTGGATGGTTTTCATTGGTAGTTTAACACCTTTATTCCATGAAATTTCCTCCATGCGCCAATCAAATTCAACCTTATTACAGATACGACGGAAAACTTCTTGTGCCCTACTCACATTATTTTTTAGGGTTTTCAGTTTGCAAAAATCAAGGACTTTTCAGAAACAATTCCTATTAAATGATAATACTGCTGATAATAAATCATAAATTTATATAATTATATAAAATCTAAATATAAATTCAGTTACAAACTTTTCCCTCTATCTAGATGGATTTTCAATTCTATCTAGAATGCATTCGAAAATAATTTTTTATCTGGTATTTACAGTCAACTGAGTGACGTCGGCGTTTCACGTGTAATTAAATTACAGAGTATTAATTTTTTATTACTTATCTTATGATTGTTTATGATATAACAAACAATGTAGTTTTCTGTTCAGCCTTCTTTTGCCAGTGACGTTTGCATTGCAAAGTAACAATTCACAGTTTGAATCAACAATAAAAAATTGTTTAGTGATTGTTTTTGTCAAGTTTTGAATAATATTATAATCATGAAGAAAGCAAGGTTAGAACCATGTGTAGAATTGAACTTGTCAGAGCAAGAATTAAGTTCTATTGTACAAAAGGCAAAGGATTGGGCACTTATGCATGGTGAGTTATTGCATAATTTTACTAATTGAATTTTAATTTGCAAAATATATTCAGGGGCGTATTGAGTTTTGCGGGGTGAGTATTGTCATAAATGCTGACTCAGTAAGTGGAATTTGCCGACTATTTACCATTTTTTGCCGACTAGCCGACTAGTTACCTTTTTTTTGCCGACTAGCCGACTTTATAGTCGAATTACCCGAAAATTCCGACTTGGTACGACCTTTTGAGGGGGTGTCACACACCCTCCCCCACTTGCTACGCCCCTGAATATATTTAAACTTTTAATATACTTTTTTTTTTAATTTCAGGTATAAGTATGAGGCCGAAAGAACCATTTAGTTTAAATCAGGTGAAGCATGCTCCATTTTTACTCTTGCCATCAACTTTTCCAAAGAAGGAATTTGAGAAAGCAACGGAAATTCAAATAATATTAAATGAACTAATGCACAAAGTTGCTCATGATCACCAGTTCTTAACAGAGGTTTTGAAAAGGTAAGATAATCCCTAAAATCCCTTTATTTGGAAATTTTATTCCTTTTTCTCCCTTTTATCCCTTTTTTAAATCGGAGTGGCTAAATCTACGCTAAGGTGAAGCGTCTTCATAAAACTATACCTACGCGAAGAACTTTATTAGAAATATGTATTACGAACGGAAAAATTAAAATTCGAATTTTCTAATATTTTTTACAACCTTTTAAAAGAACACGTCCCAATTCCTTACAGTATCCACAGTTTACAGCATTAATTTAGATACATATTTACAAATACTCAAATTGTTAATTTGATGATTCCGAAAATTTGAAGCGTAGTAGTTTTTTTCAGTTTAAGATTCAAAATTTATCCGCTTAAAAATTTTAAGCTTATTGGTTAAAAAAGACCAAATTTTAACACTTCCAAACTTAAAAGTTTTCATAAAATTTTTAATAGTTAACTAATGGTTTCAAATTTTAAACCGTTTTAATTTGGTTTTTCCAAGAACTTCAAATTTTTAGCAAAATATAACATTTCCATTAAAAATTCGTTTACAACGTTAAAATTTTCAGTTTATAGCATTAATTTAGATATTTGCAAATACTCAAATTGTTAATTTGATGATTCCGAAAATTTGAAGCGTAGTACAGTTTTTTGTCAGTTTAAAATTCATAATTTATCGGCTTAAAAATTTGAAGCTTATAGCTTTAAAAAGACTTCAAATTTTAACACTTCCAAGCTTAAAAGTTTTCATAAAATTTTTAACAGTTAACTAATGGTTTTAAATTTTAAACCATTTTAATTTGGTTTTTTCAAAAACTTCAAAGTTTTAGCAAAATATAACATTTCCGTTAAAAATTCGTTTACAACGTTTAAATTTTCAGTTTATAGCATTAATTTGGTTTTTGCTTTTGCAATATTTGCAAATACTTAAATTGTTAATTTGATGATTCCGAAAATTTGAAGCTTAGTAAAGTTTCTTTTTTTCAGTTTAAGATTCAAAATTTATCGGCTTAAAAATTTGAAGCTTGTAGGTTTAAAAAGACTTCAAATTTAACACTTCCAAACTTAAAAGTTTTCATAAAATTTTTAACAGTTTCAAACGGTTTCAATGGTTTCAAGTTTTAAACCTGTTTAATTTGGTTTTTTCAAAAACTTCAAAGTTTTAGCAAAATATAACATTTCCGTTAAAAATTCGTTTACAACGTTAAAATTTTCAAACAAAAAACAATTCAAAATTATACAATTAAAAAGCAGAATAAGTCAGCCAAATTGAACACATTATTTCGAGGCCCTCAAAAAACACTTTTAATACTACAAATTCAAAACTAAAAACAAACAAGCTTGAGCGATTCAAATGAAAAATAATGATTAATTTCTGAATTTTAAACGCTGCGTTAATTTAAAATTCTCTAATTTTTAAAGTTTCATTGAAATTATTCTTTAAATGT
>JBAGKK010293435.1:0-20224 GCA_037177015.1 Euceroptres primus | reverse complement strand
CGAACAGTATTTTATACCACGAGAGCCGAAAAATCATGTCAAAGTTGAGATTTTGAGGTTAGAGTGGTATAAAGATCATTTTCAGCACAGTAAAAAAGAATACTTAAAATTGTTACACCTTAAAATGGTTTGGATTAAATTCAGTAAAATTTGTCATAATTTAAGGGGATCGTCTCATTCAAAGGCCGGTTTTTTCGGCTTTTTTAGGAATTCTTTTTGACGAACCATGAAAATGCAGTATCTTGGAATGTTTACTATATATTTATTAATATTTGAACAGTCATTAAGAATTTTTTGAAGTAAAAATATGGAGTGAAATCGACTTTATATAGTTTTCCTCAAAACTGCATTTTTCAAACTGGCTGTCATGATTTCTCAAAAATTACTGAACCGATTTCTCTCAAATTTTTATGGTATGTTCAAAACATCCGTAGTTCTAGCCCGAAGCACAATCATTAAGATATCTGACATAGATTTTTTTTGTCAAGCTAAAAAGGTCGGAAAAAAATGAGGAAAATCGTAATTTTTGTTCAAAACTGCTCCAAAAATTTAATTTTTAATAGCTTGGCTTAATTCTGCTTCCGACTATAGCCACAGATCTACAGATTGAAATCCCGTTGGTTTTTTTTTATTTCCGATAAGCAAAACAGCCGGAATCATGGCAGCCATGCACAAATATTTTTTTGACATTAGTCACTTTCGACAGCTGTGAAGTCGATTGGAATTTCAATGACTTCAGAAGATTTCACTGAGTTCAGGAGATTTCAAGTGACTTCAGGAGAATTCAAGTGACTTCATGTGAATTCACGTGACTTCATGTGAATGCAAATGACCTCAGAGATTTCAGGAGATTTCAAGTGAATTTAAGTGAATTCCAGTGACTTCAAGTGAATTCAAGTGACATCAGATATTTCAGGAGATTTCAGATATTTGAAGAGACTTCAAGAGATTTCATTACAAGTGTACACCTGACTTACGAGTTATCAACCCCTCGCGTCTAAACTTAAAACCACGTTACCTGAATTTCAGAATTGATCAATTGAGTCTTAAATTCAAACAAATTTTACTTAAAATCAAATCAATTTTGCTTAAATCCAGACAAATTTTACTAAATTTAATCCGAGGGGTTAACCACTACTGAATTCAGGTGTACAATTATTCCTGATTTTTTTTAATTCACCTTGAATTTTTTAAATTCTTTTGAATTCACCTTTAATTCTTGGAATTCACCTTAAATTCTTTGAATTCTTCTTAATTCATCTTGTATTCTTTAAATTCTTTTGAATTCATTTTTAGTTTTTAATTCATTTTCTTCATTTAATTCATTTATTTATTATTTCATTAATTATTTCATTATTTCATTATTATTTATTATTTCATTAATTCATTTAATTTATTTTAATTCATTCAGTTTTTAAATTATTATTTTTTTTTTAATTCACATTGTATTCTTATTTTGAATTCACCTTAAATTCTTCTGAATTCACCTTGAATTCAGGTGTACATGAAAATTGCTAGTGGCTAACCCCTCGTTTTAAACTTTTAATCCAAACCATTTTAAGGCGTAACAATTTTAAGTAGGGGAAAGTTGTCTACGACGAGCCTCCTTCCATATTTTTCGAAAATTTTCGATTTTAAGGAACTTCAGAAGCAAAAGCGAGTACTGACATCATAGTTTCATGTTTGCTTTAGAAATTTCACATGCTTAAAAGTTCAAAAAATGTTTAAAAGGCAATAAAACTCGACGTTGAACAAAATATGTATTTTTCCCGTCTGAGGCAACCCGGTATCCTAAGACAGGCCCCTTTTAAAAATCAAAAAAGCTATGTAATTAAACACTAGATATTGATAAATTTTATTCGCACTGTATTGTTTAAACATATTCTGTACATTTATGACATATTATTCATGCAAAATTCATTATAAAACGTAAAAAAAGCGTTAAATAAGGTCTAACAGAAAACAAGTTTTAACAAAGATCACGAACCTAGTATTTATAAAAAGTTGTTAAATCACAAATGTTATTCATCGTAGATCAATAATTTACTGACATAAAGTGAAAAAAGAACATATTTTTAAAAATTTTTTGTTCATGATCCAAAAATTTAAGTATTTGAGATATTTTTCAGTACCTCTTTTAATTAGCTGAAGTTTAATTAAATTACATTTTGCAAAATATGCATGAATTTTTCTCGATACATAGCTTTAATGAAAATCAAGTTTCCCGTTATTATATGACGATATTATTTTGAATTAACTCAACCATTACTAAAGCCCGATAGCGTTAATTGCTCTTGAATAATTGTTGGACTGTGTATAGTGTATATTCTCTCGGACGCTCATTCCCTCCGTTTCCGCTTAAAATTCAACATACGTCCAATTTATTGGTTGAACTCATTAACCTCATTGTTTCAATGTTCATAATATTTCGAAGGACTCGTATCTGAATTTTAAATCCTTTCGATTTCAAGTGAATAACTATTAATTATGAAATAATTAAATTTACCAGATAATAACGATAAAAACATACATCAACATTTTCTACGAAATAACGATAAAACCAGATAATAGAAATCAAGATATTTAATTTATTCTAATGAATATTCCTTTGGACAAAAAAGATTCTTAATTAAAGATAGAGTTTTTAAACACCTTTTGGGATTTAAAAAAAATCATTCATTTGAAATAATTTAGTACAATTTTAGCAGTTTTAATTCTCGAACGTTTTGAAAATAAAAATCGTTTTAATCTGCAGCGATATTATTTTGATCTGAAGTCTGATTCATATTTAGAGAGTTTTCTGCATATTAAAATGATAAGTAAACAGGAATTTTCTGTGTTTATTTGAATTTTCGGAATCAGAATTTAAATATTTATTGAAGATGGAAATATTTATTTTTCTGCGGCTTTTTGAGAATCACTCTGTTTGAATCCCGATTATTTGAAAGTGACTTCTGTTAGTCATTACTCATAGCTCATAGCAAATAGGTGCAGTTATATTGTCTTCAGTGAATCGTAAGTTCAAACACACCTTTACAATAGTGTACGTGGGTTAAAAGCACGAAACAGCAAATAATGGGCGTAAGAGTTCATAATGCTCTATTCTCGTATGTCAAGTATTGTGAAAATATTGTTTACACCGTGCCTAAGCAATACGCATGACCTTCCTATTTTCTGCAGGTTCATTCCAAACCCATTTCGATACATTATTCAACGGAACGATCTAATTTAATGTAGATAGCAGAGTAAGGAATTTTTCAAAAACATCAAATTATTTCTGATTCTTGGGAAAGGAATAATAATTAATAACAGTGCTGTAAAGGTTAAATTCAATAATTATTATTTGGTAAGAGTATATAGTATCTTTAAAAATATATCCTGTGTATCCGAAAGGAGAAGGAAGTACAATATAACCGCTCAACTATTTCTAGCGCCTAGGAGTCTCATTTTTGTGCCTATATTCCATTCCAACAGGTTTTACTGCTGATATTAAGATAATAGTACCGGGTTTATTGCAGATTTCGCCCCATTTCAGCGTTACGATCGTTATAAAAAAGTAATTACGGGAATGCGACTTGGATTGCACCAAGTACGTACTTATTACAAAAGCGGCTACATAAAGATACTTCAAGAAAAATTATTTCTTAATTATTCTTTGAAAGGGCCATCGTCGCTGCTACATTTCGCAGAATTTAATCAAGATGCAGCTGGTCTTATTGTTAGTAAAGGGTGTAGATTGTAGAAGAAGCAGTAGAAGTGTAAATTGCATCTGCTATTCTTACTCCTTTCGGTTGGAAACATTTTCTATTTAAGGGCATGTTCCACGAAACGATTTATATTACACTTTTATTCATAAGTTTTATTCATAAGTACTCAATTACATTTTTAAGAGACGTATGAAAGTGGTCGAGAAAGATCTGCCTTTTCAACATTTCTAGCAATTCAAAAATATCCACATGTCAATCTTAATTTGCACTTTAATTAAAAATTTACTGTAAAAATCAAATTAGATTTCACGTATGCATTTGAATGGCAAAACTTTTGCATTTAATTAAAACGTTCATTTGGATACATTTGGTCAATTCTTTCCCACAATTTTGTTAATTTAAACGATTTTTGTTAATTATGTTACGAATTTTTGGTAAATTTGTTACGAATTTTTGGTAAATTTGTTAATAAACGAAAACCAGATTTTCGTTAAACAGATCAAAATAGTTTATTTCGTTTAACACGATTTTATTTTGAAAGTATTTGGTTAATTAAAGAAAATGTTTTCTTACTGAAACTAAACTGTTGATCAACAAGGGGAGGACACATCTTATGGATCATCGATTTTGATGGGGCTCAAAAAGTTAAAAATACATTCAAATGCATCAGGTAGGTATTTGTTTGGCTGTCATTGGACAATTGTTTGAGATATTAGCAATAAATAAATTTTATCAATACGTGCACAATTATAATAATTATTTATAAAAATGACAATTATTGTTCAATGTTAGTTCGTTTTGACTTGAGACTACTCAGCCTGTGTCTAGAAATAATTTTAGGTGAAAGAAGACAAAAATTATACACAAAAATTTTTACTGATTGTGCATTTATTGATAAAATTTTTATTGTTTGGATGTACTTTCAACTTTTTGAGTTATATCAAAATCGGTGGTCCATAAGGTGTGTCTTGCCCTTGTGAAACAAAACGCGATAATATTTTTAACACTTTAGAGGGATTTTAATATTCAATTATGGACTCTAGTTAAATGAAACTGCGTGATGAAAATTTATTACCCTTAAAACAATGAATTCTTTTTTCAGTATGTAAAATCTTATTTTAATACTTATTCTCTCCCACTTTGGTAAATAATTGTATACATACAGGTGTTATTTATCTTCCTTAATTGATGTTGATTACATGCATTGTATGAATATTGAAAAGTGGACTCTGATATTTCAAAAGATTACCTTAAATTGATAGCACCTGTAATTGCCCGATATAAATTGATATATCGATCGATATGTTAAATAAAAAAGTTTTCACTTAAGGAGAAGCGTGCAAATAAGTGGTCGAGTATATACCGTAATTGAAATGAACCTGCTTTCACTTCACCCACGAGCAGGACGAATTTTTTTCGTCACGTTGAAACAAATGTTGGCGGAAGTCACGACGTAGTGGTAACCTTGCAAAATAAAGACTCGCGCCGCAACGAACGCCAACTTGGGGAAATTTATCGCCGACACTTTTCTTGGCGCATAGGTGCTCCATAGCTAGATTGCATAGATGTAAGTATAGGTCGTCGAGAGGGAAAAAATCTTTCCTGTTCAGGGCTGCACCAATAATGAAGGTAACAATGTTGACCTTAGAGGTCAGCAGACACACCCTCGCTATATACCAGATACTCTTCTCCTTTTTCTCTTCTCTCCTCTTCATCTCTTTACTGAAAAAAAATCTTGGATCAAGAAACCGCTTTTTCTTGTCTGTATTTGAGAAAATATGTTCTTGGATCAAGTAGAAAATACTTGATTTAAGAATGTTCTTCCCGTACAATCACACTCAAACTTAATCAATCTTTATCATAAATTCTAAAATCAACAAATACGAGCTTTTTGTTAATTCCAACGATTTTTTAGAAGATAAACTAAAGCGCTTTGCATAAAAAATAAGTTTGAGTTAATTTAGTTTATTTAAAAATAGTTATTTGAATATTTGTGTTTTTTCCTTCGTCTTAGATAAAAGTCATTTCCATTCAATTTCAATTCTCAACTGCTCATTTTGTTCCTAGAAAGATCCTTTACAATTCTATTTTGTACGTTTTTATTAAAATTTGTATTTTTTCATACTTTTTAATTTGCAGATCATTAAGAGTATAATTTATTTAAAAAATAATTTTAATTAAAAAATACTAAATAGAGCTGTAAAGAATCTTTTATGAAACAAAATGGACTGTTGAGAATTGAAATTGAATCAAAATTACGAAGTTTGTCTAAGACGAAAAGATAAAACTTCGTCTAAGATGAAGAGTTAAAAGAGAAATATTCAAATAACTATTTTTAAATAAACAGTTGAAGGGTGTCGCAGCAAAGTCATTATGTATATTTTCCTAAAAATAACTCCAAAGCGGTGCTTTTGTAAATTTAACTCTGCAATTTGGCATAGAAAAAAAGTATCTAAACGTTAAATATCATTCGATATCCGGGACACATTAAAATTTTGGAAAAAGTTGAAAAATTGCAGTTTTTCACAGTTTTAAAAATAATTCTTTACTTCGAGCATGCTACTTTAAATTCATCTCAACCAAACTTGAAGTGCATTAAATTCCCCGTAAGACTAAAAAAAGAAAGAATTGTTTGTCTAATATAGTTTAGGAGATATAGCCTTCCGAATTTATATTTTTCTAAAAAATTTGTAAAAAAAAATTATTTTTAATTTTTGTGAAATAACATATTGACTGCTCAATGTGCACAAGAATAGTTAGAATATTAGTTAAAGCAGACTTAATAAAAAGGAAATCTAAAAAAAAAAATGTTATATCTCTCATAAGTCCGAAGTTTAGCGTGTTGAAAAATACCCATTTTTTTCAAATTTTCTTTGAAAGTTTTTTTATGAAAGCATTTTTTATGAAAGTTCGTTCGTTTCTGCTGCAATTTGCGTTAAAAGTTGTTCTTATAATAATAAAAGTACATAAAATTTTGTTTTTTTTAAAGCATTTTTTATAAAAGTTCGTTCGTTTCTGCTGCAATTTGCGTTAAGAGTTGTTCTTATAATAATAAAAGTACATAAAATAACATACAAATCTGAAAAACTTTAATAATTCCTGAAATATATCCATAAAAATATGTTTTCTTTTAAAACTTGATGCCCTCGATTTTTATAGATATATTTCAGGAATTATTAAAGATTTTCAGGTTTGTATGTTCTCTGATGTACTTTTATTATTATAACAACAAACTTTAACGCAAATTGCAGTAAAAAAACTATATTTAAAAACAATTTGCATTTTTAACGAACATTCATAAAAGTGGGTGTTTTTCAACACGCTACAACTTCGGACATGTGACAGATACAACATTTTATTTTTGTTTTAGATTTTCTATTTATTGAGTCTGCTTTAACTAATATTCTGACTATTTTTGTACAAAGTGCACAGGAAATATGTTATTTCATAGCAACTAAAACTGAAATTTTTTTACAAATTTTTCAGAAAAATAAAATAATCCCAAGGCTGATCTCCTAAACTATATGAGATAAAAATTCTTCTTTTTTTATTTTTACGGAGAATTTAATGCATTTCAATTTTTGTTCAGATAAATTTGAAGTGGCATGCTCTGAAGTGAAGAAATATTTGAAAAACTGATAAAAACTGAAATTTTTTACACTTTTTCCAAAATTGTAATGGGTCCCAGATGACTAAAGATGTTTAACGTTTAGATACTTTTTTCTATGTCAAACTACAGAGATTAAGCTACAAAGGCACTGATTTGGAGTTATTTTTACAAAAATATACATAATAACTTGGAACTCAAAAAAATTAAGTTTATTCAACAATCCCTCCAGCGATTTTTTTCTTTTTGGTCTCAAAATAATCATGAATCATCACTGAAATGATTTCAGAAGAAAAACGAGAGGTGCAAGCCCGCTCTTGAGTTGAACTCAATCCAAGCCCACCATGAAAAGACTCTTTTTGCTTCCTCATAGAGGAAGCTTTTTTAATATTATAATTTAAGATAAAAATTTATTAATTTTGAGTGCGACTGTACGGGGAGAACATTCTTAATGAAATTTACTTGGACCAAGTAATTTTGAATATGGACAAATAAACGCATTTTCTTGATTAAATGCTTTTTTCAGTTTTCTCTTCTTTTTTCTTCTCTTCTTGTTTCTTAATTTTTCTCTTTTTTTCTCTTTTTCTTTTATTTTCTTCCTTGCCTCCCTGTTTTCTGTTCCTTTTATTTTTCAGAATTTCTTTCTTTCAAAATACCTAGAACACCATGGGTTCTATAATAAAATGTATCTTACGTTGTAGATTGGATATTGCACGTGTATCTAATTCCACTATTGGCTTGCACCCCGCAATCTACTTCATACGTGATCTATGCCCTTTTTCCACTTTGTACGCATGTCAGGAAATTATTTTCTCTCTCACGATTGCGTTATTATTTTGCACGTTCAGGTGCGTGAAGGTTTCAGAAATTCTCTGATTAATAAAATAGGTGGGATAAATGATTACCCAACAGGGAGAACACACATATCTGTATGCTGAATTTCTAAGAGTTGTATGAGGCAAAATTGAACAATCTAGATTCATTGTACTGTAAAAAATTAATGAGGGTGATATTGAGATGCTCATATTTTATTGTGAGACTCATTATATTATAGCAGTAATATTTTGTGTTCGTATATTATTTTTGATTACTGGAAAAAACTATTTTTATTGAACAAAACGTTTGGTTGCTACAGGAGCAATACAATTTAATTGCCGATTCACCCGGAGATTGTTTGAGTTAAAAAATTTTTTGTTAAATGGTTTAACTAAAATTTGGTTCAACTAACAAAATTATTTGGTGCAGTTAACTAAATATATATAAAAAAAGTGTACGGTTTCATTGAATGAAATAATTAAAAGTATTTTTTGTGTTTTTACAAAGAAGAAACCATTAACCAGTCAGTGTTTCTGTAGTTGTAATTTAACTTATTTCTTTTTGAAAGTGATTTTTTTCTATAATCTTATAGGCACTTGTATTTACGTATATTTTAATTTACAATCATTTTAAAAGCTTTGGGATGAAAATCATTTATAAGTTTGCCCAAGGTTCTCTTGAAATTACTCCCATGAGTATAAAATCAATAGCATAATTTATATCCTCAGCCTCCATTGTCAGAAACTTTGTATAAGGGCCCCTTCCTCTCTAAAGTCTTTAAATTGTAAACTTTTTAACATCAGCAATTTAAATTAGTCAGCATTCAAACTTCAGTGCTTCTGCTTTAAAATCTTTGACAGTTGAATAATTGGAAATTTAAAGCTTCCAGTTTTACTGCTTTGTACTTTCAATATATGAAAAGCATCTTATTTTTAAAGTTTTAATAATTATTCTCTCACTTTATTCTTGATAAAATACGTTTACTTTGTATTTTTTCGAAGATTGTTTATTTCCATTATTGTTTATAATGGAGATCAATATTAATCATAATGTTTTTTTTTTTCTGTTACAGGTGAGTGATACGTCCATAGTTTCTGCATTACTTTATACTATACGTAAGTAGTACAAAATAATTATTCTTTATGAAAGTAAAAAGATATTTTCCACTGGAGAAAATCTATTTAGAGAAGAATGTTTTATTAATGCAACGAAACATTTAGTTGCTTTTCGGTCAACCTGAAATTTTTATTAATTGAATCTTGTGAACGATTGTGAAAACTTGACTAAAGTGAATTGTGATTCTTCAACTATTGTGAACACTTGGCTATAGAGGAAACAAAGATGAGAGTAAAAAGATGACTAAAAATAAGATGAGTAAAAATTGTGTAATTTTTATAATTTTTTATTGTTTCCTCAATGACTTTATAAAATTTCTGATACACGATCATATAAATTCTTTCAAAATGATAGAAAATCAACAACTTTTCCTGGAATGCTGTTTGAATCACGTGTACTATAAAGATTAGAATTGATTAAGCCTTCACGGAATTGTACTATGCAGGAAATAATAAATCTTTATTGGCATGGTTAATGTCAGCATCTAATAAGATAGTAACGCCACCTATTCTAAATTCCAAAGCTTAGTACATTAAGCTTGTAACTTACCCTGTTTATGTATCTATTACGTAAATATCCTAGATGATAAAATGTGTTCATGAATTGCCGAGAATTGTTCAATAGTTCAATGAAAGCAAGACAAATATTAAAAAAGGTGATTTATTTGTATAATTATTAAATACACCTTGTTCATTTGCAAGTTTATAAATATAAATGGAGTTTTTAAAATTGATTGATTCATTTTAGTTCAGATTGTCGGGATATAGACATGAATTTACGGGATTTCTAAACTTATCACAGTTCTAATTTTTATTACCATTTTTTTTTAATTATTAGCTCAATTTATTGTCTTTACGAAAAGATTGTTCATTTGAAAAATTGGAGTGTAAAAATTATATCAATACAATTTTATGAATTTTAAATTCTCTAGATTTTTTATCTCGACTTTTCCTTACAGTTAGTAAGAATATTACATATACTTTGCGTAGGCAGCATAGCTTATCTCGGCTTAAAATAGAATACTGTATGGACCGAGGTATGGGCTCTGAATTCTTAATTTCCAATTAACGAAGAAGCTTAACTGCTCTCTTGTCGAGAAATAAATCAAGAGACTGATAATACTTTAAATTTAACAGGTAGATACTAAGACGACGGTTTTTCAAGCAAGAATAATGTTTTAGATTCACTTGTTGCATCCGCACTTATTTTCATCTTAAATTTTAACTTTTTATGCACTTTTTTGAACTGTGTTACATTTGAAAAAAATGATATCTGCTGCAATTTATAAATTACCAAAAAACTTATCTTTTACTTTCTTTAAACAGTACTCTCTTCTTTAAGAATGTTCATTTCTATGTCGATCTGAAAATTAATTAATCTTTTTCATAATTTATATTAATAATTAGTAGGGAATTATATTGACCCTTGATAATAGAAATTATAATTTATAATTTTAGTTGCAACTTTTGCTTTATTCGGTCCCGAAGAAAATAATTCAATTAATTATTATTTCAATTAATTATTTCGGTGCATAATGATGGCCCTCATCTGATCAGTGGTTTTATTTATTCTGAAAAAACGTTTACAAAATTTTGGGTATCAGGAACGCAGTTATATAGTTAAGGGATTGGTTTAAAGGTTTAAGGGTTTAAGGGTAAGGTTTGTACAAATTAAATTTATGTTGTCCTTACAATAATTGGACAAAATTATTTGTTTTACGCAACAAATTTGTTAAAGTTTCTGATATAATTCAGTCTTAAATACCGTCTAAAGGGGCAACTTCGGACATGTGGAGTACATTCGGACAGCCCTAAATTGATACTTTAAATTACTCAAAACGGTTCCAACTAGAATATTGACGGTAATAATAAATTCGATAAAGTTTGCACAAATTAAAAATATGTTGTCTTCACAATAATTAGATAAACTTATTTGGTCCATGCAGCATATAAAATGTATAATATAATATTTTGAAGTCGTAAATATCAATTAATAATTAATTGAATTCTTTTATTCGGACCCTAAAACCCTAAAACCAAAAGTTCGAACTTCAATTATAAACAATAATTTATATTATTGGAAAATAGGAAAGGAAAAGAGGCCCATTATTAAGTGTATCAGATTTCAGAAGAAAATCTGTAGAAAAAGTTTTTAAAGCGTACTTTAGAAAAAAATAGTATGGGACCAAATTGTTTATGTTAAGAAAAAGTTTCTAAAGCGTACTTTAGAAAAAAAGTATGGGACCAAATTGTTTATGTAAATAGTTATTTTAATTTTAAATATTGATCTTCAATAACTTATTGTATGTATTTTTAAAAAGATTCTTCATTGTCTCTTTCGATACGTTTTTATTAAATTTTGTTATTTAAGACATTTTTTGAATTTGGTGGACGAATAACCGAATAGTTCCTAAATGAAATATATACTTTTAATCTAAACGTACCAAACTAATTAAAATTGTAAGGAATTCTTTCTGGAATGAAATAAGCTATCGATTAAATTTTTTTGCTGAAATTACGACTCTCGATTAAAATGAAAAAAAGAATAAAGATACTAAATTTTAAAAAAATCTTTTTATAGATTTCCGAAGATGTTCAAGTTATAGATTTTTTAAAAATAGTAGGCGTAAATTACTAAGACATTTAAAAAGATTTTAAGTTGCAGTGTGATAATCATATAATGTATTGTGTTTGATAATAAGATAATTGTTTTGAAAAGAAACGAAACAATGACGAATTTTTATTGTCTTCGTACTTTGTTGTCGCGCCTTATTTCTTTTTTTTTTCTTTGTGGTTTGTAGTCTTATTTGAATCTTTGCTTGGGGAGGATTTTTCAGCGCTCATTACCAGCGTTAATTGTGATCATTAATTGTCATTAATAATTCATTCATGGAAGTTATCAACACCTACGGGCGGCGAGTCGGACTTCCAGCCAGACGAGAATCGATCGGAAACACTTACCGCGACGTTTCGTCATCCAATTAGCGTGTGTTATTGACCATCGGTCCAGCCTTTAATAAACCAGAGGCACCCGTTTCTCGTATAATGGCCATTAATCACTTACTACTATGCGACTAAATTATGCCACACGACAGATAAGTTCACGACGTGTATTACGCTTGTCTGAATTCAAAAGTACATTAAGTTCCTTTTCGTTTTGTAGAATATAGATCATTACTCGATAGCAATATCGGTAATATACTGCACCGAATGTCAATTATCTATTATATTGATCATTCATTATATGCAATTCAATTCAATTCTATTCAATTATTAAGTTGCTCACGCTTACATGAAGAATTGTATGTTCACATAATGAAGAACACTTTATTTTCCGAAAAATAATCGCTATATCAAGAAATTAATCGCTATGTCAGGAAATTAATCGCTATATCAGGAAATTAATCGCTATATCAGGAAATTAATTAATAAATCCAATTTTGTTAGGAAATTAATTATTAAATCCAATTTTGTTAGGAAATTAATTATTAAATCTAATTTTGTTAGGAAATTAATTATTAAATGCAATTTTGTTCCAATTGTATAAAAAAGGTCAAACAATTGGTACACTGTTTTTCTATAAATATATAATTTATTGCTTGTTATGTATAAAATTTTCTAAACCTTTACACAAAAAAACGAAGGATTAAAGTTTTACAGTAAAAAAAAAAAGAATACTTAAAATTGGTACACCTTAAAACTGTTATACAGCTTAAAATGGTTTGGATTAAATTTAGTATTTGTCTGGATTTAAGTAAAATTGATTTGATTTTCAGTAAAATTTGTCAGAATTGAAGACTCAGTTTTAAATTCAGGTGGCGTGGTATTAAATTTATATCAATGTTGCTTAAATTAAGACAAATTTTACGGAATTTAATCCAAACCATTTTAAGGTGCAACAATTTTAAGTATTCTTTTTTACTGTGTTACCTCGATTCCGTGGTAAAAATAAAATTAAAAATTACCTCCAACAAAAATTAACTTCACAGGATAAATTTTTTACCAGGATAATACATGTATTTTGAAAGGCGTGAATCTGCCTGAATAAACATTCATCCCTTTAAACAATTTTCTGCACAAAATTTTATCTCTTAGTTTTTTTCTGTGTAATTATGATATTTTAATAAAACGATAAAAATCTTAGTTTAATTACATATTTCGTATATTTATCTTGCGAGGAATTCTTCTAACTTCTATGATGGGACTATTAGTTTCCATATGAAAACCGGAATATTTATATTCAATTTTATTAATAGATGAAAACACTGGATTGCTTTAATAATAACCGTAAAGAAAATCTGCCCAATTTTATTAATAGATGAAAACATTATATTGCTTTAATATGAACCATAAAGAAAATCTGCCCAATTTTATTAATAGATGAAAACATTATATTGCTTTAATAATAACCATAAAGAAAATCTGCTCAATTTTATTAATAGATGAAAACATCATATTGCTTTAATAATAACCGTAAAGAAAATTTGCCCAATTTTATTGATAGATGAAAACATCATATTGCTTTAATAATAACCGTAAAGAAAATTTGCCCAATTTTATTGATAGATGAAAACATTATATTGCTTTAATAATAACCGTAAAAAAAATCTGCACCCTGGGTTGCGACTTTTTTTTTTAAGAAATGAAGCTCTTTACGGGGAATAGGTTCGGAGAAGTTGCTTGTCGGATCGATGATTTCGCACGAAATTGAGCTGAAAGAAATAATTGGAAGCTCATTCTGACGAATAAATGGCTGTTTCATTTCAAATGACCCAGGTTTCATTACAATTTATTTTTTCCAATCTGTATTTCCTCCCTCGCTAGAAAACCAATTATTCTTGTACACTATATAAGTTATTCAAATTCAAATGGAAAACAACTGTTTTTGTATCTTCTTTTTCTATCTTTTGCTGCCTAATTATAAAGAAATGCAACACTTGGCAGTTAATAACCAGGAAAATAGAGCAACTTCTCTCTTGGGAAACGCCTTAATTGTGATCGTTATATATATTTGTATACAGATTACGCGAGTGGGATAGAAAATGAATGAAATACAGAGCAGCTTCTTAGACTGACTTTCACCGCATCGATGGTTAACTAATGTTCAGAGGTACAGGTCGCGACATTAATTTTGTCTCGAGTCATTGCAGTTGGAATCATAAATTTCCCTCAAGGAAAAGAAGATCCTTGTTAATGTGATGTATCAGCATTTACAGGTTTGTTCTAATTTAAAAGAAATGCGATATTTTAGAATTGACAGATAGTAATTAGAATTTAGATTTAGAGTATCAAGATTATCAGACTATCTTACGAATCTTACTATCTTACTATCTTACTATCTTACTATTTTACTATCTTACGAAAATTCGGTTAATTTTGATAATAATAAATTCGGGATTCTTCAGAAAATAATAACATATTTTATTATTTCGATGTTCATGAGCCCTGAAGCATTACAAACCTTCGTTCCAAGTTGTTTTTACAACTAACGAAGGAACATTTTTTAATGAGAGGTTATAACAGTAAACAATTCATGAAGCATGGAGTACAGGTGTTTTTAGTCACTTAAAGTTTCTTCAATTTCCGTAAAGCTACAGAAGCCTTAAAATCAGAAGTCTTATGAAGTTATTATATTTTCTCCTTTAAACTGAAGAATTTTCTTGTTACTGAACATTGTGTAAGGGAATAAGCAGTATATTCCAATCATAAACCTTTCATATACGTCATTCATATAATAAACTTAATTATTCTTGTGGCTTATGAAACAAAATAGTTTCCAACATCCATTTTTGCTTCTTCTTTTTGAATGGAACTTTAGGTAAATGTCAAATAGTGTATAATGTTGCAAAACCAACAAAGGTTTTCCACCTCTCATTATCCAGTTTTATCTCAAGAAGGTTGAAACATTGGTGAAAAATAAAGTTAATTTATAGAACTGTACACCTGGTTCGTGGTTGCACCGTGTGAATCTCTTTGTTGAGCGAGACCACCATGCATGTATATCTGGCTTTAATGTGAATAGAACCAGGCTGCTACTCGCTGAACTGGTCATTAATTTAACGCTCGAACGACAATTCGAATTCTCCATGGAAGTCGCTAAGCTGTCGTATACAATGGCGAACCGCGTAGAAGTACGAGATTGGTGTGTAAAAATTTCAGGTACAAAAAGGCTCGTTCCACCACAGCAGCATTTATCTACCGTGGAAGACAATAATGAAGATCAACGATAAATATTCCAATATATTGCTCTTCTCTGTTTGCCGTCTCATTATCTTTCATACTTAATACAAATCAAATTTGATTTCTTCATTCCAGATAATTTTCCATTGTTTAAAGAAAACTATAGCCATAACTATCGCTGAAAATGACAATTATGAAATTCTTTGGGAAATAAGCGAGTAAACGTAACTAAATACCAGGCTTCACACTTCACATTCTTGTTTCTATTACCCTGTTTTCACCCTTTTTTAAAAAGATTTCCTCTTTTTACCCCTTTTTCATGAAACTTCTCCTTTTTCCTCTTTTTTCTCGTTTTTCCCCTTAAATGCAGACAATAAAACTCAATAAGATTTAATATTGTCAGATGTTTTTAAGCATATTTTAAAATTCAATGTTTTAAGTTGCCTCCAAAATGCAACAATTAAGAAAATCAATATGGGCAATTTCAAATCTGAAAGTGTTCAAGATTTTATAATACAATGCAAATTGCATGACTCGTCATTTAAATGCAAAACGACGATAATTTCTTTTGAAAATGAGAAACTTTTCAAATGAAACACTTTCAAAGTTGAAGAGCAAAAAAGTAAAGAGTTTTTATTTTCAGATCGTTAAATTAAACCAATTTTAACTAAAAGTGGAGAAAGAGACTTGCATTGAAATAAGTATTGAAAACTGTATATTTTTTAAATTTATTACTAAATAATTAAGAATTAAATATTTAGATAAAATTTATAAAATCCAAAAATCCCTAGAAATTATACAATTTTAAATTTAGTCTTAAAAATGAAACGTTTTCAGAATTATTCATTCAAAACTGAATAATTAAAAATTTGAAAATGTTCCAGATTGAATATTTCAATCTCAAAGCTTTCACAATTAAACATTTGGAAGCTTAAAGTGCTTAAAATTTGAAGTTTCTAACGTAACTCTTTCAAAATCACATAATCAATTAAAAATACCAGTAATCTTAGAAGCAAGCAACAACGATTACAAAATTCCAAATTTCCACTTTTTGGAAAAAGTGATCATTGAAAGTGAATTACAGCTTTTTCAGTAAATAAAAATTTCCCGTTTTCTTTTAGGGAGATGTTTGATTAGAGTCTCCTTATTACAAAAAAAAGTTTGCCGGCCAGCGGGATCAACTAAAAATATTAGTAAACCTGCAAAAAAAGCAACAACGATTGGAAAAAGAACAAATTTCCACTTTTTGGAAAAAGTGACCAATAAAATAAAATCAGGGCTTTCTCAAAAAATAAAAATTTATCCCGTTTTTTGCTCCGGATGTTTGATAAGTACCTCCTTGTTACAAAAAAAAGTTTGCTAGCCAGCAGGATCAACTAAAAATATTAGTAAACCTGGGAAAGAGGACTAGCGATTGCAAAAATTCCAAATTGCCACTTTTTGGAAAAAGTGATCATTGAAATAAAATCAGGGCCTTCTCAAAAATTAAAATTTTTCCTGCTCTTTGCTCTGGATGTTTGATAAGCGCCTCTTTGTTACAAAAAAAAGTTTGCCGGCCAGCAGGATCAACTAAAAATATTAGTAAATCTGGAAAAAAGCAACAACGATTGCAAAAATGCCAAATTTCCACTTTTTGGAAAAAGTGAAATAAAATCAGAGCATTCTCAAAAATTAAAATTTATCCCGTTTTTTGTTCCGGATGTTTGATAAGTGCCTCCTTGTTACAAAAAAAAAACCCTTGCCGGACAGCAGGATCAATAAAAAATATTAGTAAACCTGGAAAAAAATAAGAACAATTGCAAAAATGTTCCACTTTTTCGAAAAAGTGGCAAATAAAATAAAATCAGGGCTTTCTCAAAAATTAAAAATTTATCCCGTTCTTTGCTCCGGATGTTTGATAAGTACCTCCTTATTAAAAGAAAACCCTTGTCGGCCAGCAGGATCAATTAAAAATATCAGTAGACCTGGAAAAAAGTAAGAACGATTGCAAAAATGCTAAAGTTCCACTTCTTCGAAAAAGTGGCCAATGAAATAAAATCTGGGCTTTCTCAATAATTTAAAATTTCCCATTTTCTTTATGGGGGATGATTAATAAGCGCCTCCTTGTTACAAAAAGACCTTCGCTGGCCAGCAGGATCAATTTTAAATTGCAGCAAACCCCGGCAAAAGCAACAGGTATTGAAAAAATGCAAAATTTCCACTTTATAGAGAAAATGGCAAATGAAATAAAATCAGGGCTTTCTCAATAATTTAAAATTTCCCACTTTCTTTGTGGGGGATATTTGACAAGCGCCTCCTTTTTATAAGAAAAAAATTTTTCAATTAAAAATATTAGTAAACTTGGAAAAAAGCAAGAACTATTGCAAAAATGCCAAATTTCGACCTTTTCGAAAAAGTAGCCAATGAAATAAAATCAGGTCTTTCTCAATAATTTAAAATTTAACGTTTTCTTTGTGGGGGATTTTTGCTCAGAGTCTCTTCATTACAAGAAAGTTTGCCGGCTAGCAGGACCAATGAAAAATATTAGTAAACCTGGAAAAAAAATGATTTCAAAATTGCCAAATTTCCACTTTTTGAAAAAAGTGGCCAATGAAATTAATCAGGGCTTTCCCAATAATTAAAAATTTCCTCTATTCTCTGCTCTGGATGCTTGATAAGAGTATCCTTGTTACAAAAAAACGTTTACCGGGCCGCAGGATCAATTGAAAATATAGCAAACTTAGAAAAAAGCAACAATGATTGCAAAAATGTCAAATTTCCACTTTTTGGAAAAACTGGCCAATGAAATTAATTCGGGCTTTTTCAGTAATAAAAAATTTCCACTTTTCTTCGTCGGGGATGTTTGCTTCGAGCCTCCTTGGTATAAAAAAACATTTCTGGCAGGATCAACTAAAGTTACCAGTAATTTTAGCAAAAAGCAGCAGCGATTGCGAAAATGCGAATTTTTCACTTTTTGGAAAAAGTGGCCTCTGAAATTAATCCGGGCTTTCTCAGTAAAGAAAAATTTCCCTTTTTCTTTGCGGGGGATGTTTGCTTGGAGTCTCCGTTCCAAAAAAAACCGTTATAGTTATAATTCAACAATTAAAAATTCTATAATTATAATATTACTAAATTATATTATATAATAATAATAATAATAAGGGCAGATAATGGCCAGGAAAAATGAAAAATTGGTCAGGGAAAAGGTAAGGAAAGTCAGGGAATTTGGTAATTGGGATTTCGTAGCAACCCTGAATTGGTATAACATTTTTATAGAATTGGTATAAAATTTTTATAGAATTGGTATAACAGTTTCATAAAATTGACAGACTGAGTCGAACATTTAATATAGAGCTGAATAAACTTTAATGTAACATTTCTAATGAAAGGATTGTTTCTTTTTGCCTCACACGGAAACGTGAAAGTTGTATTTGATATAAATTCCCCTATATTTTTCCCCTTTTTTCGAAAAATTACCCTATTTCCCCATTTTTGAGATCATTTTGTACTGTGAAGCCTGAAATACCATAAATTTCGTTTCAAATGGAGAGATTATAAAAGTAGTATTTTTCTATGGAAAAATCAAGTCAGCTAAATAAAGGAACATGTGGATCGCGTGCGGAATCGCGATTTCGCTCTGATTTTTCCTTTTTCTTTCTTTCTTTTTTATTTATTCTCAACGACCTAAGAATCGGTTTGAACTTGGAAGTAGGTACCTGGAGCGAGCCTCCAACCTGGTAGTGTACACTCGCCTCTGAGTGTTGTATACTTGCAAGGTACTCTATCTACCGGCTTGAATCTCCCTGGCCGCGGGATGACCAGCACGATCGCGTTTTCACCATACGGCATGTAACCGCACCGTGGTATATATATCTCTTCAAAGACGCGTGTATATCTCACGCAGTTTACTTGCATGGCCTTCTCTCTTAAGGATGTTTAAACCTTATCTCAAAGTCGAATAGATATTTTTGAAACTTATGTTCTCGCGAATTCCCCATGCCACTATCGACACTATCGCTGAAACAAAGAAACTGAATTCTTGATTCAAACACGTCCGAACAGTTAAAAATTACATACTGCTAGACTGAAAAAAAACCATACGTTTAATTCAAACATATGGTTTTTTCAGTGTGAAAACCATATGTTTGATTCAAACACATGGTTTTGTTGGTGTAAAAATCATATGTTTGATTCAAGCATATGGTTTTGTTGGTGTGAAAACCATATGTTTGATTCAAACATATGGGTTTTTCAGTGTGAAAACCATATGTTTGATTCAGACATATGGGTTTTTCAGTGTGAAAACCATATGTTTGATTCAGACATATGGATTTTTCAGTGTGAAAACCATATGTTTGATTCAGACATATGGTTCTTTCAGTGTGAAAACCATATGTTTGATTTAAACATAGGATTCTTTCAGTGATACATGTATACATTTATGTAATTTGCGTATGTAATCTTTTTTGTACGTAATTCGTAATTATAATAATTATCTATGCAATCATGTGAAATAATTTTATGTGTGTAATTTTTAACTGAGTGGAACGCTGTTGTTGACTTGCAGACGCAGCATGCAACCATACTAGTGCGTGGGTGATTTTTTCCCCCATACCGGGTTGAAAGTTGAAACCTTCTTTACTGATGTAAAAGCAATGTGCCACGTTTCATTCCCACGGACTTGAATCAAGAGGTTATAAGTACTTACCTGCTATTAAATGCTCCGATAACACATCAGTGACATTCTCTCTAAATCTGAATCAGTCAAAATTTTCACTGATTTCATTCAGTAACCCATTTCTAGCTAATTCATCAGTGAA
>JBAGKK010293324.1:0-14462 GCA_037177015.1 Euceroptres primus | reverse complement strand
GAGTTCTTCCCAATTCACCTTGAATTCGTTGGAAGTATTTCCAATTCACATTGAATTCCAAATTCAATGTGAATTGAATTTGGAATTGAAATTGTAAATCAAAATTCCATTGTGAATGTCAAAGAATTCAATGTGAATTCTGAAGAATTCCAAAGAATTTTTCATTGAATTTCAATGAATTTCAATGAATTCATGATTAATTTCAAAGAATTTTAAAGATTTCAAGGTGAATTTCTTTATGAAATTCACTATGAAATCTTCGGAATTCATCAGAAATTTTTCGGAATTCTTTAGAATTTACTATAGATTCTTTGGAATCCTTCAGAATTCACCATAAATTCTTTTGATTTCTTCATAATTCACCTTGAATTCGTTGGAATTATTGCCAATTCACATTGAATTCCAATTTAAATGTGAATTGAATTTGGAATTGAAATTGTGAATCAAAATTCCATTGTGAATTCAATGTGAATTCTGAAGAATTGCAAAGAATTCATAGTTTAATTCCAATGTATTCATTATGAATTCCAAAGAATTCAAAGCTCTGCACACATTGTATGTAGTTTGTATTTGAAATACTTATTGAAACACATTTTTTTTCAATTTCTGCACAGCTCTGATTTATGCACACAAGTTTCGCACACAATTATGCCAAATTGCACATTTTATAGCTTATACAATATATTTATTCATTTATTGAATACTGTCCTTATTTTTTTAAACATTAGAGATTTCATGAAAGAAATGTAAATGACGTTTGGCGCCGGCGTCTAGCGATTATCTTTGCACAGATGGGTGGATTTTCTATGTGTGGTATCATCAACTTACTATTTATGAGCACTGAACGTTATCATGCAATGCAAGAGACGACTCTGCACTGTCATATGGATTGGTATTTCCATTGATAAAGGAAAGCTCATTGTTTTACGACCATGTATGTACTTTATCATTTAAGTGTCCGACTTTTACGATCTAGTATATTTAGTATAATAATAATCTATATCAATACGAGTATTTGTATCATTTGCCCCACTCCGATAAATATTTGGTCCAGTTTATTAAATTTTTTTACAAAATTAGAATCAACCAGATAACGGAAAAACTGATGTTTAACTAAAAATGTTTGATTCAACTACATTTTTTAACTGATGCTGAAATTGTCAAACCAAAATTATAAATTATAAACCCAAATGATAACTCAGAACTCTTTAAAATGTAAATTATTGTCTTTTTTGGTCAACAGAAATAAATTATTCATCATTAGTTAGAGGAATTAGAAAAATTTGGTTAATTGTAACCAAATGTATGCAAATGAAACGATTGAGCTGCATGAAACAATTTTCTTTTCTAATTGTAAAAATTCAACAATTTTCACATTCAGAAAAAATTGTTTTATTTCAAATTGGAGAGATATTTTATCGAAAACGGATTTTTTTGTCCATTGAGTATTTTTACTATTTCAGTTTCTTACCTGCATCGTACACAGATAAGGCACTAAATCAATAACGTATCCTCAAGTTTAAATTTACACTCTACTGAACGTACTATACGGTGGAAAGTGGTAACGTAATTCCATATCGAACGCTATATAATATATTTATCAAAAAGGACCGGAAACCGTTATCTTGCGATAATTCCCGACACTTGAAGGAATTTGATGCAAAGGGGTCCGACAGTGATACATTGTCATGATAATTATATAAAATTTCTGACCTTTATTAACTCTAGCAACGATAATTTGTTTGGCGGTTTTTGAATACGAAAAATATAAAAACAATGCGCGGATTTGTTATCATTCTGTAATAAATTAAGATCCAGGGCTAACAAAAATTGAATGAGTCACTATAAACAATTTTGTCAATTGAACCAAAAGTCAATGTCCAAAATGAATATTTTGTTGATTAAAAAAAATGTACAACTTTACAATATGTTTACCTTTACAATATTTTTACCTTTACAATATGTTTACTTTTACAATTTGTTTACCTTTACAATATGTTTACCTTTACAATATGTTTACCTTTACAATATGTTTACCTTTACAATTTGTTTACCTTTACAATATGTTTACCTTTACAATATGTTTACCTTTACAATATGTTTACCTTTACAATATGTTTACCTTTACAATATGTGTACCTTCACAATATATTTACCTTTACAATATAATTTTGCACTTTACAATATATCTCAAGTACAACATTTTTTAAAGAATACCAAAAGGAAAAGTCCAGCTGATAATTTAAAAAAAATTTGTTTTCATACTCCAAAGACGTCCGTTTTTTTTCATAGGAAAAACGAAGTGTTATTTTTACCCTGATTTCGCTGTGATATTTACCTGCAATGAAAATAACATGCAGTCATGGATTCCATGCATTTTTTCCATGCATTTTGTGAAGTTGTTTGAATAAAAATTTATCCCTCTAAAAAATTACCTGCAAAATATTTTATCCTTAATTTTTTATGTTCTTTTTGTAATTTAAAATTAGAATTCGGATCATTGTCTCTTTGTTTTAGCCTTGGACAAAAGATCTCGGAAATAATGATACTACGAAAGCCCGTATACGAACGTGATAAGAATGTCCCATTCTCGGGTTATCGTCGTGAGGAATAGTTATAGAAAATGTCTGGGTGTAAATATATCCATTGTAGACTTTAAAAGACAGCCTGTAATGTGGGAGTAACGCTCGGTGCAGTCAATGAGTTTTTGGTGCGGCTGCTTGGGATGCAGACGTGCTTTCTTCTTTGGAATCTCGTTTTCAGACAATACAAACAACCACTGGAGAATGCGAGAAAAAGATGAGGATGAATTCGCAATAGGGTGGTCCAAAAATGCATTTCAATTTTTCTTTAGAATTTTCATGCTCTCACACTCCAAATTCGTTCGAAACCACGAAAAAATAAAATTAAAAAAAAATATACTGGACTGTTCCAGAATCTTAGAATATCTTTTTAAATCTCCTGAACTCTTTCAGAATTTTCTAAACGTTTCCAGAATTTTTCAGAATCTTCCACAATTCTCAAAAATCTTCAAGACTCCCGAAATTTCCTCAAATCCTTCAAAATCTTCCAAAGCAGAATCTGATATCTCAAAAAATTCTTCTAAATACTTTAGACTGTTCTAGAAACTTCTCAAATCCTCTAAAGTCTTTTGAATTCTTCCAGAATTTTCTAAAATCTTCTAGACGTTACCAGAATTTTTCAGAATTTTTGAGAATCCTCTAAAATATACAAAATACTTTCAAAATCTCCTAAAATCCTCCAGAATCTTCAAAACCTATTTTGAAATATGTTGAAATTTTTCTAAGAATGTTCAGAAATATTTGAGACTGTTCTAGAATCTTCTACAATCATCTAGATTTTTTCTGGATTCTTCCATAATCGTTTAGAATATTCTGGGTTGCCCGGATTATTACGAGGATACTTGTAATTTTCAATTACAAGTATCCTAAGTATCCTAAGTATTATTAATTTTCAAAATCTTTTAAAATTCTTGTAAAATATTGAAGAATATCCAAAAATTCTTTAATATTCGGAAACCTTATCCTCTTAAATCCTCTTCCAGAATTTTCTAATCGTTTCCAAAATTCTCTAGAATCTTCCAAAATTCTCGAAAATCTACAAAAGACTCCCGAAATTTTCTCAAATCCTTCAGAATCTTCAAAGAAAAAATCTGATATCTCTTAAAATTTTTATAAATATTTTAGACTGTTCTAGCAACTTCTCAAATCCTCTAAAGTCTTCTGAATTCTTCCAGAATCTTCTAAAATCTTTTAGACGTTTCCAGAATTTACCAGAATTTTTGAGAATCCTCTAAAATCTACAAAATACTTTCAAAATCTCCTAAAATCCTCCAGAATCTTCGAAACCTATTTTGAAATATGTTGAAATTTTTCTAAGAATGTTCAGAAATATTTGAAACTGTTCTAGAATCTTCTAAAATCATCTAGATTCTTCTGGATTCTTCCATAGTCGTTTAGAATTTTCTGTCTTGCCCGGATAATTACGAGGATAATTGTAATTTTTATAAAATCTTGAAGAATATCCAAAAATTCTTTAATATTCGGAAACCTTCTTCTCTTAAATCCTCTTAAATCTCCCGAACTCTTCCAGAATTTTCTAAACGTTTCCAAAATTTTCCAGAATCTTCCAAAATTCTTCAAAATCTACAAAAGACTCCCGAAATTTTCTCAAATCCTTCAGAATCTTCAAAGAAAAAATCTGATGTCTCTTAAAATTTTACTATATATTTTAGACTGTTCTAGAAACTTCTCAAATCCTCTAAAGTCTTTTGAATTCTTCCAAAATCTTCTAAAATCTTCTAGACGATTCCAGAATTTTCCAGAATTTTTTCGAATCCTCTAAAATCTACAAAATACTCTCAAAATCTCATAAAATCCGCCAGAATCTTCAAAACCTATTTTAAAATCTGTTGAAATTTTTCTAAGAATGTTCAGAAATATTTGAGACTATTCTAGAATCTTCTACAATCATCTAGATTTTTTCTGGATTCTTCCATAATCGTTTAGAATTTTCTGTCTTGCCCGGATAATTACGAGGATAATTGTAATTTTATAAAATCTTGAAGAATATCAAAAATTCTTTAATATTCGGAAACCTTATCCTCTTAAATCCTCTTAAATCTCCCGAACTCTTCCAGAATTTTCCACAATCTTCCAAAATTCTCCAAAATCTACAAAAGACTCCCAAAATTTTCTCAAATCCTTTAGAATCTTCAAAGAAAAAATCTGATATCTCTTTAAATATTTCTAAATATTTTAGACTGTTCTAGAAACTTCTCAAATCCTATAAAGTCTTTTGAATTCTTCCAGAATCTTCTGAAATCTTCTAGACGTTTTCAGAATTTTCAAGAATTTTTTAGAATCCTGTAAAACCTACAAAAGACTCTCAAAATCTCCTAAAATCTCTCAGAATCTTCAAAACCTATTTCGAAATCTGTTGACATTTTTCTAAGAATGTTCAGAAATATTTGAGACTGTTCTAGAATCTTCTACAATCATCTAGATTTTTTCTGGATTCTTCCATAATCGTTTAGAATTTTCTGTCTTGCCCGGATAATTACGAGGATAATTGTAATTTTATAAAATCTTGAAGAATATCCAAAAATTATTTAATATTCTGAAACCTTCTTCCGTTAAATCCTCTTAAATCTCCTGAACTCTTCCAGAATTTTATAAACGCTTCCAGAATTTTCCAGAATCTTCCAAAATTCTCCAAAATCTACAAAAGACTCCAGAAATTTTCTCAAATCCTTCAGAATCTTCCAAATCTGAAATCTAAAAAATTCTTCTAAATATTTTAGACTGTTCTAAAATCTCAAATTCTCTAAAATGTCTAAAATCTTCTGAATTCTTCCTGAATCTTCTAAAATCTTTTAGACGTTTCCAGAATTCTCAAGAATTTTTTGGAATCCTTTAAAATCTACAAAAGACTCCCGACATTTTGTCAAATCCTTCAGAATCTTCAAAATCGAAATTTGATATTTCTAAAAATTCTTTTAGATATTCTAGACTTTTCTAGAATCTTCTCAAATTCAGTAAAATCTTCTGAATTCTTCAAGAATCGCCTAAAATCTTCTAGACGTTTCCAGAATTTTTCAGAATCTTTCAAAATCTACAAAAGATTCTGAAAATGTTTCTAAATCCTTTAGAATCTTCAAAAGTTATTTAACATCTGTAAAAATTCTCCAAAATATTTGAGACTGTTCTAGAATCTTCTATAATCATCTAAATATTCTAAATTCTTCTGGAATCTTCCATAAAAGATTTTAGAAGGTTCTAGAAAATGTCGGAGGATTTTAGAAGAATCAGGAATTTGTTTATCAATCTTCTAGTCTCAAAATGTTTAAACCCATGAAATTCCTCTATTTGAGAATTTTGTTTTGAGAATTATTGAATATGAGTCATTAATAATTAATAAT
Source organism: Euceroptres primus (assembly GCA_037177015.1). Lineage (NCBI taxonomy): Eukaryota > Metazoa > Arthropoda > Insecta > Hymenoptera > Figitidae > Euceroptres > Euceroptres primus. The sequence continues at coordinate 8,521 of JBAGKK010293324.1, read as the reverse complement.
ATAATTAATATTAATATTAATAATAATTAATAATTTAAGAAATATTATTAAAGATTTAAGAATCATTTTTTAAAGATTTTAGATCATTAAATTAAGAATCATTTTCTCAATTTCCTCAAAGGAAAACAAATTTTCTTTTTTACCTTTCTTCAACTTTTTTTCTTGTAAAGTTCCGATTAGGTTTCCCAGAATTGTGAGTAATAGAAACGTATGACTTATGATTTTCAAAAAATTCGTTGAATGTTCTTTTTTCTTTAAAATTTTTCATAATTTCCAAATATTCAAATTTACCAAACTCGTCCACAATTAACAAAAATTTTCTGGTTTTTTCAGAATCTTTTAGAATCCTTCAAAATCTACACAAGACATAAGTTTTCTAAAATCTTTTAGAATATTCAATACCTAGCCTGGAAGCTGTTAAAATTTTTCTTGAAATGTTTCAAAATATTTGAGACTTCTAGAATCTTTTACGATCATCTAAATTCTTCTGGAATCTTCCATAATCTTTTAGAATTTTCTGGTTTGCCCGAATAATTATAAAATCTTGAAGTATATCCTAAAAGTCTTTAATACTCTATAAAATGTACTAGAGTGTTCCAGAATCTTCTAAAATCCTCCTAAATCTTCTGTACTCTTCCAGAATTTTCTAAACAAACGTTTAGAATTTTCCAGAATCTTTCAAAATTTTCCAAAATCTGTAACAGATTCCAGAAATTATCTCAAATACTTCAGAATCTTAAAAAACTGAAATCTAAAAATTCTTCTAAATATTTTAGACTGTTCTAAAATATAAAATCCTCTAAAGTGTCTAAAATCTTCTGATTTCTTCCAGAATCTTAAAAATCTTCTAGATGTTTCCAGAATTCTCAGGGACTTTTTAGAATCCTTCGAAATATAAAAAAGACTTCCAGAATCACCTAAGATCCTCCAGAATCTCCAAAACATACTCTGAAATCTGTTAAAATTTTTCTAAAAATGTTCAAAAATATATAAGACTATTCTGGAATCTTCTAGAATCATCTAGATTCTTTTGCATTCTTCAATAATCGTTTAGAATTTTTTGCCTTGTCCGGATAATTACGAGGATAATTGTAATCCTACAAAATCTTGAAGAATATCCAAAAATTCTTTAATATTCTATAAAATATACCAGACTCTGAAAGAACCTTCTAAAATTTTCTAAAACTTTCTGAACTTTTTCACAATCTTCATAAATATTTTCGACGTTTCCAAAATTCTGCAAAATCTTTTAGAATTCCCTGAAATCTATAAAAGACTCCCAAAATTTTCTCAAATCCTTCAGAATCTTCAAAGAAAAAATCTGATATCTCTTAAAATTCTTCTAAATATTTTAGACTGTTCTAGAATCTCCTCAAATCCTCTAAAATCTTCTGAATTCGTCCAGAATCTTCTAAAATCTTCTAGACGTTTCCAGAATTCTCAAGAATTTTTTAGAATCCTCTAAAATCTACAAAAGACTCTCAAAATCTCCTAAAATCCTCCAGAATCTTCAAAAACTATTTTAAAATTTATTGAAATTTTTCAAAAAATGTTCAAAAATATTTAGGAATGTTCTAGAATCTTTTACAATCATCTAGATTCTTCTGGATTCTTCCATAATCGTTTAAAATTTTCTGTCTTGCCCGGATAATTACGAGGATAATTGTAATTTTATAAAATCTTGGAGGATATAAGAAAATTCTCTAATATTCTGAAACCTTCTCCTCTTAAATCCTCTTAAGTCTCCTGAAATCTTCCAGAATTTTCTAAACGTTTCCAAAATTTTCCAGAATCTTCAAAAATTCTCCAAAATCTACAAAAAACTCTAGAAATTTTGTCAAATCCTTCAGAATCTTCAAAATCTGAAATCTGTAAAAATTCTTCTAAATATTTTAGACTGTTCTGAAACCTAACATTCTCTAAAATGTCTAAAATCTTCTGAATTCTTCCAGAATCTTCTAGACGTTCCCAGAATTCTCAAGAATTTTTTATAATCCTCTAAAATCTACAAAAGACTCTCAAAATCTCCTAAAATCCTCCAGAATCTTCAACACATATTTTAAAATTTGTTGAAATTTTTCAAAAAATGTTCAAAAATATTTGAGACTGTTCTAGAATCTAAAATTCTCTAAAATGTCTAAAATCTTCTGACTTCTTCCAGAATTTTCTAAAATCTTCTACACGTTTCCAGAATTTTTTGGAATCCTCTAAGATTTACAAAAGACTCCCGAAATTTTCTCAAATCCTTTAGAATCTTTAAAATCAAAATCTACAATTATCTAAATATTCTAAATTCTTCTGGATTTTTCCATAAAAGATTTTGGAAGGTCCTAGAAAGTGCTGGAAGATTTTAGGATATTTTGGAAGAATCAGGAACTTTTTCATCAATATTTTAATTTTAAAATGCTCAATTCCCTGAAATCCCTTTATTTGAGAATTTCATTTTCTCAATTTTCTCAAATTGAGCATTATTTTTTCAATTTTCTCAAATTCTTTAAAATCTTCAAAACTTATCTGGAATCTGTAAAAATTCTCAAAAATATTCGAGCCTGTTCTAGAATCTTCTACAATCATCTAAATTCTTCTAGATTCTTAGTAAAATTCTTAATAAAAGATTTTGGAAGGTCCTAGAAAATGCTGGAAGATTTTAGGATATTTTAGAAGAATCAGGAATTTGTTTATCAATTTTCCAGTTTCGAAATATCCAATCCCCTGAAATTCTTTTATTTAAGAATTTTATTTTGAAAATTATTGAATTTGAGTAATTAATAATTAATAAAATCATTAATTTTAATTTTAATAATAATGAATAATTTGTGAATTTTTATTAATTTGAGAATTTTTTCTCTTTTTTTTCAAAGGAAAACAAATTTTCCTTTTTCCGCTTTTTCCCCTTTTTTATTGTAAAGTTTCGATTAATTTTTCAAGAATTATGAGATCTAACATCTTCTAAATTCTTTCAGAATCTTCTAAAATCTTCTACACGTTTCCAAAATTCTCAAGAAACAATTTCAATGTTTTTTTTTTCTTTGAAATTTTCCATAATTTCCAAATAGTCAAACCTTTTAAACTCTTCCACAATTAACTAAAATTTGCTAGTGTTTTCAGAATTTTTTATAATTCTTCAAAATCTACAAAAGACTTTAAAAATCTTCTAAAATCTTTCAGAATTTTTAAATCCTAATCTGAAAGTTGTTAAAATTTTTCTCACAAAGTTACAAAATATTTGAGACTTCTAGAATCTTTTACGATCATCTAAATTCTTCTGGAATCTTCCATAATCTTTTAGAATTTTCTGGTTTGCCCTAATAATTATAAAATCTTGAAGAATATCCTAAAAGTCTTTAATACTCTATGAAATATACTAGACTGTTCCAGAATCTTCTAAAATCCTCTTAAATCTTCTGAACTCTTCCAGAGTTTTCTGAACTTTTTTAGAATTTTCAAGAATTTTCTTAACCTTTCCAGAACTTTCCAGAATCTTTCAAAATTCTCCAAAATCTACATCAGACTCCCGAAATTTTCTCAAATCCTTCAGAATCTTCGAAATTTGAAATCTGTAAAAATTCTTCTAAATATTTTAGACTGATCCTCAATCTAAAATCCTCTAAAATTTCTAACATCTTCTAAATTCTTCCAGAATCTTCTAAAATCTTCTAGACGTTTCCAAAATTCTCAAAAATTTTTTGGAATCCTCTAAAATCTTTTGGAATCCTCTAAAATCTACAAAAGACTCCTGAAATTTTCTCAAATCGTTTAGAATCATCAAAATCAAAATTTGATTGCTCTAAAAATTCTTCTGAATATTCTACACTGTTCTAGAATCTTCTCAAATCCTTTAAAATATTCTGAATTCTTCCATAATCGTCTAAAGTCTTCTAGACGTTTCCAGAATTCTTCAGAATCTTTCAAAATTTACAAAAAAATTCCGAAAATTTTTCCATATCCTTTAGAATCTGCAAAACTTATTTAAAATCTGTAAAAATTCTCAAAAATATTTGAAACAGTTCTAGAATCTTCTGCAATCATCTAAATATTCTAAATTCTTCTGAATTCTTCCATAAAAGATTTTAGAAGGTCCTATAAAATGCCGGAGTATTTTAGGAGATTTTGGAAGAATCAGGAATTTGTTATCAATTTTTCAGTTTCGAAATCTTCAATCCCCTGAAATCCCTTTATTTGAGAATTTTATTTCCTCAAACTGAGAGTTATTTTCTCAAATTTTTTAGAATCTTTAAAACTTATCTGAAATCTGTAAAAATTATCAAAAATATTCGAGACTGTTCTAAAATTTTCTACAATCATCCAAATTCTTCTGGATTCTTCGATAAAAGATTTTGGAAACTTCTTAGAAAATGCTGGGAGATTTTAAGAGATTTTGGAAAAAACAGGAATTTGTTTATTAATTTTCCAGTTTCAAAATGTTCAATCCTCGGAAATTCCTTTATTTGAGAATTTTATTTGGAGAATTATTGAGTTTGAGTAGCTAATAATTAATATTATAATTAATCTTAATATTAATAATAATTTATAATTTAAAATGCAATCAGTTATTCAATAATTATTTTAACAATTTTTGAAAACAAATGCACATTTTGACCATTTTTACATGAATAGGCTTATTTTTTTTGGAATCATCCTTAAATGTCATGCCATAGAATCGTTGCTGCCATATTTTGCAAACCGACAAAAATTGTTCATTTTCATGAACAATTTTTATTTAAAAATGCACATTTTGTCTAATTTTACAAGAATAAGGTTAATTTATTTTGTGAAATTTTTCATTTTTATAAACAATTTTTGTAAACAAATACACATTTTGATCATTTTTAAATGAACAGTTTTAATTGTTTGGTGGAATCAGCGAGGGAATCAGCCTTAAATATCTTGCCACAGACTCCCTCATGTCATATTTTTCAAACTGACAAAAATTAATTATCTTTATAAACAATTTTTATAAAAAATAGTGATTTTCACCACTTTTACATCAACAGCCTTATTTTCTTGCGGAATCATCGTAAAATGTGCCACATACTCCCTGCTGTCATGTTTTTCACACTGACAAAAATTAATTATTTTTATAAACAATTTTTATAAGAAATGGCAATTTTCACCAATTTTACCTCAACAGCCTCAATTTTCTTGTGGAATCAGCGCAAAATGTGCCACAGACTCCCTGCTGTCATATTTTTGAAACTGATAAAAATTATTAATTTTTATAAATAATTTTTATTTGAAAATCCACATTTTGACAAAACAATACTGAAAAAAATATTTTTCATACTCAAAAATGTCTCAATTTTTCAATTGTTAGAAAATTTGTTTATAACAATCTTGAAAGTTATTGTTTAATCATGATTCCACTTTGCTAGCAAAGTGCAAGCATGATTAAACAATTGCTAGCAATTGTTTAAGACTCCCTCCTGTCATATTTTTCAAACTGACAAAAATTAATTATTTTTATAAACAATTTTTATCAGAAATGGTAATTTTCATCAGTTTTACATCAACAGCCTTAATTTTCTTGTGGAAACAGCGTAAAATGTGCCACAGACTCCCTGCTGTCATATTTTTGAAACCGATAAAAATTATTAATTTTTATAAATAATTTTCATTTACTAATCCACATTTTCACATACCAACACTGAAAAAAAAATTTTTTATACTCAAAAATGTCTCAATTTTTCAATGGTTAGAAAATTTGTTTATAACAATCATGAAAGTTATCGTTTAATCATGCTTGCACTTTGGTAGCAAAGTGCAAGCATAATTAGACAATTGCTAGCAATTGTTTAAGACTTCCTCCTACCATATTTTTAAAACTGAGGAAAATTAATTATTTTATAAACAATTTTTATAAGAAATGGCAATTTTCACCAGTTTTACCTCAACAGCTTCAATTTTCTTGTGGAAACAGCGTAAAATGTGCCACAGACTCCCTGCTGTCATATTTTTGAAACTGATAAAAATTATTAATTTTTATAAATAATTTTTATTTAAAAATCCACATTTTGACATACCAACACTGAAAAAATATTTTTCATTCTCAAAAATGCCTCAATTTTTCATTTGTTAGAAAATTTGTTTATAACAATCATGAAAGTTATCGTTTAATCATGATTGCACTTTGCTATTAAAGTGCAAGCATGAATAAACAATGGCTAGCAATTGTTTAAGACTCCCTTCTGTCATATTTTTCAAACTGACAAAAATTAATTATTTTTATAAACAATTTTTATAAGATATGACAATTTTCACCAGTTTTACCTCAACAGCTTCAATTTTCTTGTGGAAACAGCGTAAAATGTGCCACAGACTCCCTGCTGTCATATTTTTGAAACTGATAAAAATTATTAATTTTTATAAATAATTTTTATTTAAAAATCCACATTTTGACATACCAACACTGAAAAAATATTTTTCATTCTCAAAAATGTCTCAATGTTTCATTTGTTATAAAATTTGTTTATAACAATCATGAAAGTTATTGTTTAATCACGCTTGCACTTTGCTAGAAAAGTGCCAGCAAACTTGCTAGCAAAGTGCAAGCAAACTTTGCTAGCAAAGTGCAAGCAAACTTTTCTAGCAAAGTGCAAACAATGTTTTATAGCAACGATTGCTTGCAATTTGCCTTCAACGTTTGCTTGCACTTTGCCTGCAAAGTTTGCTTCCATTTTGCGATTAATGGTTGCCTTACACTTTTCTACTCCAACGTTTGCTTAACTTTTTTGTTCACAATATACATATATATTTTTTCAATTTACTAGTGCTTTATCCCAATAATAAATCTAGCATTCTTTGTATATTATCCCCACCAAAAAATAGCTCTCCAACAAAGAAATACTTTCAGGAACAGAGATTTTTAAGTGTGGCAAATTGTGAGAAGAGAATAAGGACCCGAAGGTTTGTTTTCAAATTCCCAAGAATCTTCTGAAGTATGGATCTTAGATTTTAGAATTTAGATCCTCCGAATAGCTCACTTCTAGAGAAAAACGCCTCTGTTCAGGTCTGGTTTTTCAAGTAATTACAAAGAGCTCAACAGTAAATACACCAGCATCCAAGTTACCTGTCAACTCTCAGGCGCCAACCGGGCGTTCATTCAATGTTTCCTTCCAGCTTCCATTCAAGAGTGCAGACCCGGAAAAAGACGGTCAGCTATAAAATTTGCAAAGGCTCGCGAGATTTTCCTCTGCAGCAAGACTTCTGCAGGTTCCTTTTCCTTCTAAGATTTCTAAGTTCTCAGAAAATTCTCAATTGCTATTCGAAGCCGCGACTAATCTCAAATTCCTCAGGGAGGTCCAGGTCTTTTTTTCGGAAAGATCACTTTCGAAAAGGAGAGCAAGACAAGGGCGCGGCTCTTGAGAAAAGCGATCGGTTTTAAATTTCAGGATTTCAAAGGCCGGACGTGAAAAATTTGCCGGAAGAAGAGGACCTTTATTCAAAAATCAAAAGTACCGAAAACTCAGTCACGTGACCTCATGTGGCGCTAGTTCTGGATAAATAAACACCCGCGGGAAACAGAGGTTGAGTGAGAAAAAGGACAAAGAAGTCTAAAAAAAGGAAGGAGGGGGGGGGGAGAAAGAAATGGGAAGATTCCGTTTCTGCTTTTGGCTCACGGTCGTTTCATGAATGATTCTAGGAACTTGGAAGATGAATGTGAGCCCTGGCCTGAGGTTAAGAAAGGTTGGACCTAACCCTGATCAGATTCTGCTAGCACAAGATTTTATTTTAAAAGTAAGTTTAGAGTCGGCCCTTTAAAAGTTGTTTTCGTAACGCGAGGAGTAAATAGAAAAACGCGGCCTCCGTGAAGGGTCTGGGAATCTCGTTGGGAATTCAATAATAAATATTTATAGAGGGTTTAGTTTTATAAGCGTGGAAAGGATGTTTTTCAATTTTAAAGTGGAACTTGACTTTATAGGCTGTCTGCTTAAAGCTTAGAGAGAGGTCAAATTTTCGCGGAGGGGAAATATTTAAGGGATTTCATAGACTGTAGGTATGTTTAAAAAATAAGTTTGTTTAAAGAATACAGTTTCATTTACTTTAATTCTATGGAATTAAAGTGAATTTTAATACATTCTGATTCACAGAAAAAAATCTGATTTCAAAATGATCCTAAAGAAAGTTTCAAAATGACCTGCAACAAAAATAAAGTATCATAAGACCCTGAATTGGTTCAAAATGAACTTGATGTTGGTTCATATTGAACTGTTTTTTTAGTTCATGTTGAACTGTTTTTTTGGTTCATATTGAACTGTGCTTTTGGTTCATATTGGACTGTTTTTTTGGTTCATATCGAACTGTTTTTTTGGTTCATATTGAACTGTTTTTTTGGTTCATGTTGAACAGTTTTTTTGTTCATATTGAACTGTTTTTTGGTTCATATTGAACTGTTTTTTGGTTCATATTGAACTGTTTTTTTGGGTTCATGTTGAACTGTTTTTTTGGTTCATATTGAACTGTGCTTTTGGTTCATATTGGACTGTTTTTTTGGTTCATATCGAACTGTTTTTTTGGTTCATAT
>JBAGKK010292993.1:0-20228 GCA_037177015.1 Euceroptres primus | reverse complement strand
TTCGGGTAGCCAAACCTTTTCGAGAACTCAAAATTTTCGGGTACCCGAACCTCTTCGAGAACCCGAAAGTTTCGGGTCCCTGAAATTTTCAAGAACTCGAACCTGTAGGAGAACTTGAAATTTTCGGGTACCTGAACGTTTTCGAGAACTCGAACCTGCTTGAAAACCCGAAATTTTCGGGTACCCGAACCTTTTTGAGAACCTGGAATTTTTCGAGCTTTTTGAGTAAATTTTCGTGTACCCGAACCTCTTCGAGAATCCGAAAGTTTCGGGTACCCGAACTTTTCGAGAACTCGAACCTGTTCGAGAACCCGAAATTTTCGGGTACCCAAACCTTTTCGAGCAACTGGAATTTTTCGAGCTTTTTGAAAGTACTCGGCCCGGCTCGAGCTCGGCCCGGCCCGAGACTGATCGAGCCCAGCCCGGCTCAAATCGAAGTGTTAAAGCTTGACTTGGCCCGGTCGAGTATCGGGCTTCGAGCTTTTTGCACACCCCTACCATTAAGTCAAATTTCAACTTAGAGAGTTCGTTTTGGGCTCAAAATGTCACGAATTTATTTAAGTACATGTTTTTATATGTGTAACTGTAACCTAACATAATAGACCCTTTTTAAATACCTATATAAGCCCTTTTTAAATAGCTATATAAAATTCTGAGGCCTAAAGACTTTGAAGTTCCTGGACAAGGGTTTAAAATTTCTGTTTAATTTGAAAAAATTTGACGATACATTTTTTGCCACATGAAAAAAGATTATGGGATGAGTGATCAAAAAAAAAATATTTTTTTAGCCACCTTTGTAGATAGATAGATCAACATAGTAATTTTTATTATAATTTAAAGTTACTGTATTATAGTACTATTTCATTCAAATGAAACTTCGCAATATTGATATAATTTTCTTTTATTATAATTTAATTATATTAACAGTTTATTATAGTATAGCTGCAAGGGTTTCTTGAAGTTTCATGATGGACCCAAGAGGTAGAAGTAACTTTCGACATTTATGCAGAAACAAAGCAGGATGGAAATTCCAGTTACAAGTTTAGCAGTTGAGATATGCGAGAAGCACGATTTACTTCATTAGTAAATGTAACGAACGACATTGGCTTCCGTTCCTTAACAATCTGGTAATGATATTGCAATTGAGTTTAAATGAATAGGACCATGATCAGACCAAAGAGGAAATATTTCTCCTTGTTACATTACAGTTGGAAACATTTAATTAAAATGAATTAATCTACATATTCCAAGTTTTTTATTCAACTTGTTTTTAAATTTATTAGCAAATACTGAAATAGATTTGAGACGTCAGAAATATTACTTATCATATTTGTATTATCATGCTCAAAATGATTATTAAAGTCATTATTTTTCTGCGTTGAAAAAAAAGTGATCAAGGTAAGAAGCCGAAACGAATGAGATTAGTAGGATCCTTGTGGGAGATTAGCAGAATCCTGATTCACGACCAGGATGCTGAGAATATGGAACTTACTTTTATTATTATTATTATTATTATTATTATTATTATCCTTTTTCATTGTCACATATAACACTTCCATTTTATGACAATCTTTGTAGAACTTATGCTCAATTTTTTCAAGAGTGTCCTTTTAGTTTATTCATAGTAATAAAGTAGAAAAGATGGTATAAAAATGTACTGCAAAATTATTCAGGAAGTATCAGTGAGAAATTTCTTTTATATGGTAATCTTCTTTAGGATTGGTAAGTGGATTAGATGCTAACGCAGTTCTCGAAAAAAAGCTTGATAATATTATGCTATATTTTACCCCTATAGCATTATATCATTCTCGCACAAAAAGAGTAATTTAATTCTAGGACAAGTTTAAATTACACAGTTTTATAAAGAGCAAGGTTGCATTGGAAATAAAGGGTAAGAAACAAAGGGTAACAATTTTCTGATCCAAGGCTGTCACGAAAAGCATTGAAAATAGATTTTAAAAACATGATTGCTAAATTCCTTTAAATTTAGAAAGAAGCATTCACTGACTTTAAAGAAAATTGGCATCCATTACACGAACCTTACGCCATTTCTTACACGTGGAGGTAATTTTCTCAAATGTAAATTGACATAATCGCTTTAGCTTTAACCTTCCTTATTGGCCTTGGACGCGAGTTGAACTCATTATATTTCAATGTTTAAAAGAACCAAAATTTATATTCTTTCATAAAAAAATTGTAAATAAAAATACATTATTTACTAAATTTTAGAACTGTTATTCAACAGTTTATAAAAGTTTTCATAAAAATCAAAGGAATTATCTTCCTACGAACGAAAAATTAGAACATTTTTTCTGTAAAATAAAATCGTTATTGAATAAAAAGATAGGAAAATGAACCAAGACGTGAAGAGCAACAGGCTTCATGGCTCTATAAATAGCACTGCCGGGTAAGGAGTAAATAGGGTTGAAGTGAAGGATCTTATGTAGTTATTGTAGAATTTAACTCACGCCATTATTCAATAAGTGAAGTAGGTTTTAAGTATAAAAAGATCTCACACATGTTCAAAGTAACCTGCGCAGAGGTGAGATTCTATGCTTTTGTCGGCCTCGGAAGCGACCTCTTCTTTGTTTCTCAGAGCCCCTATTGTCTACCTCACAGATACCACACAATTAATAACTCCATAAAACCAGAATTAGTGTTTGTTTCTTAAGATGATTTACTTCAATTGCAAGCTTTCTTGGAAAAATCAACCCACCTAAAAATCAAATATTCCTTCTCTAGTACAAAAGGATTTTACTACAATTTTTAAAATTTTACAAAATCGTAAATTTTGATTTTGATTTGTTTTACAAATTTTACAAATTTTACAAAAATTTTAAAGTGAAAAAAATAATCAGTGTTTAAACAATTTAAAAATGAACTGTTATGTTCATTGAATGTGCAAAACAAAAACTGAGTGGATTATGTGAAACAAAATAAAATCCACAAAATCACAAACATGATACGTAACAGTTAAAATGAGAAAGCGATTCCCATTAAGGGAAGTTAGCGACGATCCCTCCTTTCTCTTATGACTTGGAGACGTTATAATGTCTTGAAATATATCTTTTGCCACCCTATCATGGAGTGACATTCACTTCCGGGCTGTTTCGTGTAACAGGCGTCACCTCTCAATTCCTTCATTTGATCGATGCGAGAGAAAGTGGAAAGTCATAACTAGAACTATTTTCTTTTCATCTGAATTCTAAAAGTGATATTTACTATGAATTTTAAAGGAGATTTTATTCTTCCATTAATTTCAACATAAAGAGAGAAACACTGCTCAAGAAAATAAGGAATATTATTGATTTATGAGAAAAAAGTTATTTTTATTTTGAAGGGAAATGAAGTAAAATTATGACCTAGTTTGAAAAGAAAGCAGGCATCAAAATAAGAGATTTCTTCTTTGAATACCTCGGGGCCAGGGAATAACAATGAAATAAGTGACCCAAAGGATGTTTGATGTACTAGATACATGTATAAGTCTTTTGCATGCCTTTAATGGAATTTCAATTTTCCTCGACTTTTCTCTGTTCGCCCCGGGGGTTCAAAATTTGAATATGCAATACGTGCTTCTGGATGATAGGCATTTATTAGCAAAATGTGCTGCCTTTTCAATTCTCCTATAAGTATTCAGATAGAATTTACCACCCTCTGACAAAAAGGATTTTCCAAATACTGATTACCTTGCTCTTTTCCCATGAGATAAATCTTCCTTCGAAGCTATTTTACATATTCTGGTTAAATACATTTCAATTTAAATTTCAGGTCTTAGATTTATTATTTTAATTCGTTTTTTAAAAGTTGCAAAATTTGGCGAATTTTCGAACCTACTTTAAAGAGGTGGACGTTGTACTTAAAAAAATAAAAGTTAAAAACCTTCTTCGATTAGGTCGTATTTTTAGTTTGACTTTTAAAATGCTTTCGTGCTTTTGTTATTCGCGTTTAGAAGAGTAGTGGCGTTCAGGTAACTCACCTAGAAAAAGCTTTGTCATGGGTAAAGACACGAGTAGTGGAAAGGTCGTTTACGTTGAATTAACCTGTCTGGATTATTTTTCAACCACTAAGATTTCCCAACAAATTTTTATTTCAAAACTCATTTCACTTAGCAAGTTTTAACTTTCAGTCATAATTCCTAAGGTTGTCATCTAAAATATGTGGTTGTAACTTAAATTTGAATTCTAACTTTATTAAGAAGTGAAACAATAATAGGTGCATTGAACTGTTGATAGTAATATTACATATAGAGACTATTAATAATGATAAGGAAAGTCAGAAGGATGTGTTTACCGGATAGGAGGGAAGAGGTCAAAGTTATAAATAAATAAACGGTAATTTTTCCGTAACTCGTGGATCACAATGCGGAAGGCACATTCCGTGCTTTACACATCCTTCTTTAAGGGATGAAGGAATAATGGTTGTACCTTTCGCATGGGGTGTAAATGCCTGTGAGATAACGGATAAGTTAATATGCGACGGCCAAAACCGACGTGATTTAAGACCCTCGGTATTTCTTTCATGGCTGCTTACTATTCTTAACGTCGACCTTCTCCCTAAGGATTCCAGTAACAAGAAAAAGAATTGCGCCTCGTAATTCATTACGAAATTAACTCACTCAACATCGCTCGAAAAAAACACCCTCTAATCACAATGTCGTCTTGTTACCAACAAACTTCCAGACACCAAAAAAATAAAACTTCTTAACCCTCTATTTCTTTTTTATTCCCACAAATCACCATTATAACACTTGTTCAAGGATTGACAGAATTCAGGGAAAATTCAATGTCTCGTAAATGAGGTATATAAAGAGTTCTTATAGAAATTCTCATACAAGCGAAAGCAGACGAGCTCATTTAAAATTGATTTAATCCTTGGAGTATGGTTCCAGGGAATCTAGGACAATCGAAAAAATAAATAAGGTGGCAAGGTGAAAATTGACAGAGAAATGAAACGAGAAATTTTGAGTTTAGTTGAGTATAACACCAGTGTGTACAAAAAAGAACGGAGATCTCTTGGGGAAAAAGCTTTTGCTGTCTTTTCTCCTTGAAGAGTAGTTCATGCTTCATTGTTAGTTAGTAAAATGAGTACAAGTCTTGCAAAATCACATCGTGATATCTTTCAGAAGCAGCTTGTGTCAAAAGGTTTTCTGAAAAGGGTAGGACTCGAGCTTTGTTAGCTCTTTTATCTTCGTCCCAGAATTACTTTACTAATGAGAATTATTCTTAGAGAGATGTAAGTACAATTTTTTTCCCGGGTTCTTGGGTAACAAGTGATTCCTGACATTATATGGAAACATGAAAGAAAAAATTGCGCTTATGTTTCGTGAAAAATTTAAGGTGGTATTTCCTTTTTTATTTGCCGTCTCTTTTATCTACAGATCGAGAGCCATCGCCGGCTTTATCCGTGAATTTTTTAAAAGCATGAATACAATATTAGCTTGAGTAATTTATATTCATATATTTATTAAATCGGTTTATATCTTCTGCTTCACACTTACCTACACTAAGAAAACAATTTTTACATTAAAAAAAATTTTTTTAATCAAAAATATAATTGCATTGCTATGGGATCAACAAAACATTTTTTAATTCACACAAATATTATTTAAATAAAACAAAGATTGTTTAAATAAAACAAAGGCTGTTTGAATAAAACAAAGATTGTTTAAATAAAACAAAGGCTGTTTGAATAAAACAAGGACTGTTTGAGTAAAACAAAGATTATTTTTAAAAAACAAAGATTGTTTTTAAAAAACAAAGATTGTTTTAATAAAACAAAGATTGTTTTGATAAAACAAAGATTGTCTTAATAAAACAAAGATTGTTTTAATAAAACAAAGGTTGTTTTAATAAAACAAAGATTGTTTTAATAAAACAAAGATTGTTTTAATAAAACAAAGATTGTTTTAATAAAACAAAGATTTTTTTAATAAAACAAAGATTGTTTTAGTCAAACTTTTTTCTTGTAAACAATTTTTTTTAATATAAACAAATTTTCATATAAAATCAAGAAAAAGAGGAGAAAAACGATTTATTAACTTGAAAATAAGTTTTCTCTGAGTCGACGTAAGATTTGTATTTAAAAAAAGTACTGAAATGTTTCTTGTAGGAGAGAATCGGAAATTAAAAACGTTTTCCCATTGCTGCACGAGATTTAGATGATTAATCAAATAATTCAATTTCCATTACAACTTTTCTGACCTCTGATTCGATAACCTTTTTTCAGTTTCTCAGTGAAATATTTTAAATTTCTTTGAAATCTTCTCAATATATTTGACGGATTTTGAAATTTAGTTTCTGGTTCTCAAAATATTTTCAATATTTTTGAAGAGATTTTCTCTGCTTTGGAAGGAAAAAGAATTCAATTTCGAAACAGATTTCAGAATAGGTCGTCATATCCCCTTGACGGATCCTATTATGCATGTGTTTTATACGACTTACATTTTCGTAGCAGGTGAATATAAAATAAAAATATTTCCCTCAGAATACATATTGTATGAAGAAAAACGCCATAGAACAAGTTGCTTGTAAGTTATAGAATTTCTCTCTTAATTTTGTTTTCAATTTGAGTTTCTTTTCTTCGCTTGTCTTAAGTGTCATGCACACATGTCAGTTGCAAATGGTTGTCTGTAGATATTTTCGAATTTCAGAGAAAAACGTTATCCTCTACGCCATTTCCTGTTTCCGACGCAGATCAGAGTAAATTGCACGTCAACAGCAGCGAGTGCTTACAAATAGAACAGACACCTTTACTTGGTGTCGACTGAGATCATTTAGTCCTACATATCTGCACTCCATTCTTATTTCTTTTTTCAAAACGTACGTCACTCACTTCAGGTTGACATTTTTAAATTTCCTGGAAATTGAGAATATAAGTATTTCAATTTGCCAAGAGCTGTCGAAAGAACAATGTAGAGAAATAATTGACCAAAGTGTGAAGTCCAGAAAATAAAAAGTATATTTTCAAAAAAAGAGTACATTACTTTATTTATTTGTTTATATATCTACGATTTTAATTTATTTTATTAAATTTAAATTTTACCAGCTCTGTCCTTAAATCAAATTCAATTCCTTGGGAAGACGTATACACAAATTAAAAAAGTAATTTGTAAAGTTAACAACACGCGAGTGAAATTTCTCGAATCCTGATCAAGTAAGTTTGCAACAGAAGTACTTATTATTCCCTGAAGAGTAATTTATTAAAACGTAAGCAAGTGGAATGTTTTGAAAAGTTTCTTAGGAGTGTATCTGAAGGCAAAACTGTTTCGAGATGCTAGTGCAAACTGGAGGTGGGGGATAAATGCAAAGTACTTTCAATTTCAATCCAGTTACTCACACTTCTTTAACTATTCTGAAAGATCTTTTGTACCTTCTTCTCTTTAGATTTTTCTCTGGTTCTGAAAATAAAAAATAAAATGACTTTAATAATAATAATTTTGGATATTTTACACTTTTACCTTTTTAGTGATAAAATATATCTAATGCTTTTTTTTACTCAAGGATTTTGTCCCTGAAGGGTGAAATCCGACACGTGAGCAATTGGCTTTTACGTGAAATGGAGAAAAAAATCTTTGAGAGGAGCAATCTTTCGCTCACGGTGTCACAGTGAATCGTTTTCTTGTCTCGAACAAAGTTCCCTTCTATTCGCTTCATACTACTCAAGTCAAGGAGGCTGAAGCTCCAAAGGGCCTGTTGCATCTTTCCGTCTTCTTCAACCTTCCTTCTTTTACGATTTGGTATCTGGCCGTCTGCCCATGTCAACTTTGTCGCCCTTCGGTTCTTCTGAAAAGTTCTTCTGATGTTATTTTTTATTTGAAAAAGAAAATATGACCTAGATTTGTTTGAAATTAGAAATTTTCTTTATGAAGGTTAAACATTTCTAAAATTAAATAAAAAATTATAAAATTCCCCCGCCCTCTCTCTCTCTCTCTCTCTCTCTCTCTCTCTCTCTCTCTCTCTCTGACCATATCACTAACTTCTTTCACTGAAAGAAACAATTTTAAGTATGTAAATGGCACTAATGATTTTCTAAATTTATTCAGTGAAATTGGTAAACTATTTACTATACTTTAAACCATCTATACACTTAAAATTGGTTCTTCAAGTGAAACAAGTCAATAATATGGTCAGATGGAGAGAAAAATTGAATGGGTTTTTAAAAAATGAATGGATTATTAAAGTGATGAAAGGTCGAAAGTTTTTCATTCGTTCATTCAAAAATTATAAAGTATTTCTTGACTCAAGGCTGAAATTTTTCTCTGTCTGACCATATCATTGACTTCTTCCACTTAAAGTTGTATCTTGAAGTAATATAAGTCAATAATATGATCAGACGTAGAAAAAATTTAATTCAATCAAAAATTATAAAGTATTTCTTGTTTCAAGAATGCATTTTTTCTCTCTCTGAATTGTTTCTTAAAAAAACGATTTTAAGTAAAACAAGTCAATAATATGTTTAGCCGAAGAGAAAAATTGATACCTTGAGGTAATAAATGCTTTAAGATTCTAGATTTAATTATAGAAATGTTTATTTTAACTAATTCATCAAAAACCTTCTCTTTTTAAGAATGACGAACTTTCGAAATTTAGAAAGACGATTTAATTTTAGTCAATTTAGACGAATTTTCTGAATTCCTTTGATACACTGTTAATAATGCATAAAAATTTAAAACTTTGATACACTGTTAATAATGTATAAAAATTTAAAACGTTTTGAAATTAAATTAAAAACTAAATATAAAGCTATAGATTTAATTTAGTGGATTTACTGTTCAGAGTTATAAAGATGTAGAAACTGCAACTCTTAAATATTAATAAGCGGATAAGAATCCAATTTAAATTAACATTACTGAAGGTTACATTAAATCAGACAAGTTTCTGGGTCGAAATGACCTTCATTTCCAGTTTGCGGAAGGACCGTATTTAAAGACAAGCACATGATTTCCGGATCATAACGATCTTGGCGTGACGAAACTCACTCGTTTCTCTTCCACCTTCTGTTTTTTACTTTCTCTCTGACAACTGTCCTTTTCCTGCACGTACTCGTTCATCGGCAGACGCAGATGTCCCAGACGAAAATGAAAATATTTAATTCATGGCACGTATCTACATTGAGATCTAGCGAAATAAATTCGGCTTTTACTACTCATAAAATGTATACTAAACTGTGACTGTATTATTTATTGATTTTAAGCATTGCCAAACCTCTTCGACTTTATTTACTTTTCATATTTGTTTACCTCGCACCTTTCCATCTTCTAGGATAATCTATTCAATTTTTAATTTTTTTTACGTGCAGAAAAAACATTGAAATAAAAAAAGATTAATTATATTAGTATAATTACAGTTGATTTTAATACAAATTAAATCATAACATAAATTGAATCATAAATCGATTCAAAGTAGATATTTTGCAAAAATTGGTTGAAAGATTCGAGATTTCTTTTACTGAGAAGTCATTATTATTATTTTTGAGTGATTTTGTGGATTATCTAGTGAAACCCAATTGCTCCTTTGCTTGTTAGTAACCAAAGCATATTAATTCATCATCTAAAGCAACCAGCATCTCACTATTGTTGAGACAATACGTCTCAGAGTACACTGGCCTATTCATGGAATTACACAGTAGTCCGAGTCAATGTTGGCCAGACATGGTTCAGTTCAGTGAATCAATTGAAATCAATAGTTCACTTATAATTTATTACTTTCATTTCTGACAAGAAAGACCAATAAATGGATATCATAATCCTACCTTTACAATCTGCCTGACTACATATTTACCTGTTTCACTGAAACCATTCATGTTCCCTTTTTTATTTATCATTCAAACATCAGAAAGGAAAATATTAAATAATAGTGATAAATTTAACACAATAAATAAATATATACAACTATTGTAGCCACAGAAAATCCCTGGGTATCATTTTAATCTGAAGCAAAATGAGAAATTGCAAATTAATAGACTGCAACGATAGAATAATGATCCACTTCAAATCAAAATAATATCGCTGCAGACTAAAATAATGCTTCACGATTTACTGCGGAATCATTATATTTAAAACTACATTTTCGATAAAATTAAATAAATTCCTGCCACTTATGAAAGTGGAAAACTTTTGTAGAAATTTTCGAGCTTTCGTCTGAATATTTCGTCGGAATGTTAGTATCGTAATAGGGTCAAATACCGAAAAAAGACGGTGAAAGGAAGCAACTCCGTATATTGCAATACATCAAATTTTTACAACAGTTTCAAGTGGAACGGAAATTTTCTTTTATTTTCTAAAAGGAAAATTCTATTGAGAGCATTTCCCAATGTGAAAAATTCTGCAATTATTCAAACCTCCTGCCTTTCGCACTGCGAGACTTGAATGGAATTGGAGCGCGCATGCGAATGAGGGTGAGAGATACAAAGGTCAGTATCCCACAAGTGTCGAGTGGAAACTATGCGAATCGAATTCTGGTTGAAAAGTGAGCTTTTAAAGCTTTAAATAGTTTATCAAAGTTTACTGTTCTCCATCTCTTGAACGCATGTATTCAAATTTCCAAAATGCAAGTTGAAAGCAAGAGCTTATTACAATTCAAAATATTCTAAAGCAAAATTTTTAATTAAAATTGAAATATGTATCTCAAGTTGAACTGTGACTGTGCAATTTATAATATTCTTATTGGACTACATTTTTTAAGTTTATTAAAAAATTATGTGAAAGGATTTTCATCGCAAGGATGACTGATGTATTTTTTTACCCCATAAAGGGCTTTTTACAAGGTGTGGATGGAAAGGAGTAGCCTAGAAATATTGTGAATTTGAGAAGGGAAAAAAGCTGATCCCTAATCTAAAGAAGGTGAGAAAACTCTTCAAGTTTAGGCTTTGTGCGATAATCTGTCTTTAAAGCAAAATCGATCAACACATGCTGGGAAAGACACAATTCAAAAATAAAAAACGAAACATAATCCCAAGTATTAAAATTAAGTTAAAAATCACTAAGAATTCAATTTTTAAGTAAGTAAATATTGAACAAAAGCTGAATTTGCTACTTTATAAATAGGTAGTCTACATTTCAATAAAACAATTTTTAACTACGTAAATATTTAACAAAATCTGGATTTACTACTTTATAAATAGGAAGTCCACATTTCAAATAAACCACTGATTATAAGTCGAAGTCTAATAACCAATATCGGCGGTATGAATTCTCAACAGTCATTTGGCTAATTTGGCTAGCATTTGCCACTAATTAACTGAAGAAACTTTCGTGTAAATATACATAATCGAACACGCAATTACAGATATTGAAACAGTCAATATTAAATTAAGAACTCTTGCACTTTTATAGAGTCTTTACGTTTTTACGATTTTAATTTAAATCTTCAGAGGAACTTAAAAGTTCAAATATAGGGTAAGGGAACTGAATGTGGATTAGGTTTCAGAAACCATAAGTTTAAAAATAGAGTTTTAATAAAAAATTACCCAGGTCGAAAAATTCTATAGAATTTATGTATGTAGAATGCATTTTATAGACTCCTCGCGAGAATTTACTTATTAAATTATTCCAATTTCTATAGAGCTCTCAAAGAATTCTAGTACAATTTTTATAGAATCCTCACAAGAATTCGACAGTATAGAAATTTTCTATAAATTGAATTGGAATTCTTGTAGAATTCTGTTGAAGTCTCTACAGAAAGAGTAGAATTCTTGTGAGGATTCTATACAATTTATTCTCCATAAATTCTATAGAATTTTTCTACCTTGGTATTTTTACTTGTAGAAGACGTTAGGTAGATTTTTTGACATCAAAAATATAATATATAGATTTTCAAACTCAATTTGCACAAGTTTGGGGACAATTTTGAAGAAGGTATGATTTTGGTCCATATTTGGACTCAGAGTCCAAATATACATAGATCAGTGTCAAAAGTGTTTAAAGCTTAGAAAATCATCAAAAAGATGATGTTCGAAGATAACTTGTGGTAAAATGAAATAAAAATAAACATTTTATATCTGATGTATCATTGTAGATCCAGTATCGGTCCCGGGTCCAAATGTAGATCAAAGAATGTTTATTGCTTAAAATTTACTGAGAAGAAACACTAATGCTGTTGAAAAGGTACACATTATTGAATAGCAACATAAATTAAGATTATTTATAATTTTAAACAAGTAATAATTATAACCAAAGAAAATATATAATTTCCAAATTTTATTTCTATTTCTATTTGAAGACATGAGAATGACAACTCGTTAAAGACCACTTAAAGTTGGCCCCTAAGTAATAGTTAAATTAACCTCATTTAGGGGCCAACATCAAATGGTCATTACCGTGTTGTCATTCTCATGTCTTCATTTGTTTATCATTACTAATGAATTGTAGCTCGAATACTTTTGAAGGTTAAATATTATAATATATTTTTGCAACAATGCTATAACGAATTTCATAATAATCTACTGACCAATCATAACACAACTAACATAAAACTGGTCATCTCAGATTTATTTCTCAATATATTATACCAAAAATAAGAACTTTTTTTACACAAGCATAATGTAATAAACAGAGGACATTTTGGGACTATTTCATTCACAAACATATATTATTTAATATACTTTACTCATAAAAATGTTTTACTTTGAAACTTAAAAATTGTCAATTCAAAATTACTTATAATTTTTTGCTATACAGTACCGGTCACGAATGATCACTTTGTGAGCTGCATAACTTCTCTTAATTTTTATAATTTACGAAATAAAATTTTTTACAAAATAGGTAATACGAAAGCTATTGAAATTCTGCGTTAAATAAAGCCAAGTGATTTTGTCAATTCTGAAAGAAAATATTGCAAAAATAGTGCATTTTTCGATTTTTTCCAAAAATTCCAATAACTTACGAAATAATTAATATTTTTTAATGTCCTTGTGCTCATTTTAAAGATAAATCTCCCTAGAATTTCATAAATGTATGAAATGAACACAATTAGGATACACCTCAACATGGAAAGTAGTAACTGCTTCGCAACGGTTTTTTTCTTGAACTACTTAATAATAGTGAATTATCAACTTTCATTTTAAATATTTTATTTCGAGCTCAGATTGAGGTTAAAATCAAAAACGCTCATTTTCACTTCTTCCGCAATTAGAAAATACTGCATATTTGTCAAAACTTTAATAAACTTCTGAAACTTCACGATTTCCTGACTATTATCTGCAATTTTTATGTTTATATAGGAAATAAACATTGAAATAATAAATAATTTGTTACTCACTGTAATTTCAAGCCACTCAGTTCTCGTTTAAAATGTCAAAACTGACACAGTTTAGAAAAATAATTAATGTATAAAGATGTATAATTAATATATAAAGATTTTAGTCACTTGATATATTCTTATTTTAAATGATATACTATTAGTTGCACTAAAAATTTAATACAAAATATATAAATAATAAAATTGTCAGCAGAAATCAGCACTGATCCACATTCGGTTCGCTCGTCCTAAAACAAAAGGCCGTGATTAATAAAAAATAAAATGGAATAAATTAGAAATTTTCCAACAGGTTATTAATTCAAAAAAGTATTTATTATTAATTTTCAATTATTAATTTTAAATATATTATTAATTTTAAATTATTTTTAAAAGTGTTTTTCATTATTTTTCCACAAAATATTTATTTATTTTAAGCAGTTTACGGGCAAATTCTTTGTACCTTTTGGTACAAAGAACCTTCTAATATTAAGTTATAAACGAAGCTAAGAACTTTATAAAAAACTTTTTATTTTGCAATTGAAATTCAGGTGACTTTCATGTCCTTTTATAAATGTACACTCGAATTACATAAATAAGCTCTAGAATAGTTGTAGTTGAAAGGAAGCGATACATAATTCTTTAAAGGCTTTTTTAGCTAATGCCCAGGAAACAGAAACCGATTGAGGGCGTTTGAATTGTATTTAAGGTTTTATAAAATGCGTATTTGAAATGAATCTTAAAAAGCCGATTGCCAAAAATTGACATTCTTCGTTTTTACTTATTTTTTCTCGATATTAAAGAGCGTAAGCGCAAATTCTTGATATCCTCTAAAACTGAAAAAGCAAACAAAATCTGAAACTTTTGCATATAAATGGTTTACAAAGTTTCAACAGAACAAATTAAAAATTTTGTGCAAAATATGACAATCTAACCTCTGAATATGCTGCTAATCTGTATTGGCAGATTCAAAACGTGATTCCGATCTAACCGATTGAAATAGTCGCAAACCGATTTCAAATTTACCTTGTGAATCTGACAATTTTAAATACACATTTCAAAGAAGTTCGCATTCAATCGTTTTTTTTCCCTGGGTACGCGTCACTTTACCGTCTCGTGATATCAGGAGTGACCGTCGTTCAGCCTTAACCTCATAAAATGCGGACGCCATCCCGTCCAGGATTCGATGCATTATGCAATGTCAGTCGATAATACCATGGTTCGAGTTTAATGTATTCTGCATCGCACCGTACCTTCCCTTATAATTCTTAAATTGTACCCGCGAAAAATACTAAAGTTTTGTAAACTTCACTGCATCATTATAAAGTTTGCCAACGGAATTATAATTCCGCACAATATTCGTGCATAGCTTATTTATTACAATCACTAAAAATCATTCATTGACTAATTTATTATTTACTAAAGTATCGTTTACAACTTTCGAATTCATAAATTGTTAACTTCGAGCACTAAAAATCCGATATAAAAGTTTTGTTTCACTAAAGCGCACATTAAGTATGATAATTTACTCGCATTTCACAATAATCGCAGCATCGGTGATTTTTTGCATTTTTTAAAATGCAGATGAGCACCTTGATCTATTTTTTACAAATGTTAATTCAATACTGCGCAATATGTTTCATAAATGAATGGTACCAAATTACGAAAGAATGAAAAATTTCTCTTTTAACGTCTGGGAAAAACATAGGTTTAAAAAATAATAAGGAAAGACCTTAAAAATACATCTTCCAGACTAATAGTTTATTCCATAAATTTAGAAAAATTATCGATAACGTTTCGAAAAACAGCTGGTTTTCCTCATCAGATCTGTACATAAAACAAGTTATAATTATAATATTAGAATATACTATATTAAAATCGAAACTAAGAAAAAGAATTTATAAAAGTATGCCTTATAAACAAGTTTTCGTGCAACAAAATTTGATCTATATTATCAATCGTAGAGAATTGAGATGAACATGTTGTTGTTAAAAAATTAAATTCCTTAGTTTAGGTGAGTGAATTCCATAAACTTAGAAAAAATCATTTAAAATCTTTTAAAAAATTGAGTGTGATGCTGGAAAATATTAATATAGGTTATGATCGACATAAGAAAATCAAATTATTCGAAAAAAAATCGATATAAATTAATATGTTACCAATGTTATATGTAATCAATGTGTTAATTATTAATATGTTACATATTAATATGTTTAACATGTTATAAAAATCAATATAAAATAATATGTTACCTGTTATTTAGTTTTTTGCTATTATAACTATTAATTACATTGTGATAAATTCATGGAATAAACTATTAGTCTGGAAGATGTATTTTTAAGGTTTTTCCTTATTATTTTTTAAACCTATGCACGATACCTTTTAATTTGCATGAAAAATTTCGGGCTTAAAAAAATATTCGTGAGAAGTTTGCATGTAGGAAAGTAGAAATATTATGATTTATAGTAAAAGTGTCCCAGATATTTCTTTGCTACTGTCTACTGAGTGCATAAAAATTTCAATTTCACGTGAATTAAGCGAGGCAGCTTTTACTTTTTAGGAGCAACATTACCACGCGATGCGTTTACAAGCTGGATAGAATGAAGCCAATTACTTAACTTTAATAGTTAAACTTCCTTGGAGAAAGGCGTCAGCGTGTTGCATACTGAAAACATTTGATACTTTATCACTTGAATTTTTCGCATCAAACTTTTCTGCATAAAAAAGTGTCTTTTTAGTTTGATGGTTTTCCAAGGGGTTTTAAAAACGTGGAATGTGTGCTAAACTGAATGCTGTCAAAAATCTTTTATCAAGTTTCTTTTTTCTTTTTCGTTTAAATCTGTACTTTATAATAATTAAGAGACAAAATTAATTTAAATAAAATTTATTTTCAAACAAAACTTTATATCGTATTTATTTTCAGACTCATCCTGCAGCACTTGAACATTTTATTCGAATTTATTTGAATTGTGAAAGTATTTGTAAATAACATTTGTAAATAATATTGTAAATAATATTATGAATGTATTTGTAAATATTATTGTAAATAATATTATGAAAGTATTTGTAAATAGCATTTGTAAATAATATTGCAGTAAACACGAGATATCATGTCTCTTCAATATTTCTGTATCCTATAAATTGTAAAATATCAGTAAAGTCGGAAACAATTTGTTGCTGGATTGGTTGCAATGAACAATTTTATAGCAATCGAACGTAACGATCCTGGAAAAGTAGAGGATTTTATCCACTACGCGATTTATTTTAAAGCCTTGCCAGATACAATCAATACAAAAATGCCAAGAAATAAATCCGCTGCATTTCCATGAACAGATATAATTTGACGTTCTGTTAAACAAACGATGTATTTCTATTTCATGTTTAAAAATTGTCTGACTGCATCGAAATAGGATGTTAAAAATTTATTAAAATATTGCCAACTGGTTTACATTTATTCCTTTTTCGAGGTCCAAATCTCCCTTAACAGAACTCGCAGTTCGCACAATAAGCATTTAGTGAATGGATGACAATTTTCTCACCTCAATGAAATTTCGTTACACAGCGGTTTGCGGGCGTGCTCGTGCATAAAGTTTTTAGAGAATAGCAGTCGCCTGAGTGAAAATTTTATTTTCTTCGTGAACTAAGTATCCCAGATACACGAGATGAAAATCCGAGTACACCTTAATGGAGCATGAAACATTGCTATCAGATTTTATGCAGCAACCACGGCAAAACCCAGCACTTAAAAGTAAAGCTTTGTTCCGGTATGCCAACAACACTTTCAAGTCCATTATCCGATGTAACTTATTTCAATATAAAAACAATATTGAAACTTAAATTAAATAACAATAATTATTTTCCTTCTTTAAAATAAAATGGTAATATATAACGTACAAATCGTATTTTGCTTAATTGTGTTATTTCACATCTTTCGTATATTTGAAATTGAATATGAAAAGAAAATATAAATATAATATAATTTTTAAATTAATTATTTTAAAAATAATTATGAAGAAAGGGAAATATGGGTTATAAAACTAAGACATAGAAATCACCTTCTGAAATATAGTGAACTTTTTCCTTTGTTATCCATCTTCAACTCTCATTGTATTTTATCCAACATTCTACATTATTTCCGCTTTATTGAAGTTCATTGTTACCACACCTCATTCCGTATTTCCATATTTCTTCCTCAGCGTTATCTTTGCAGTGCGCATCCCAACATTTTTCTTCACTCTCACTCACCCCTTCATTTTATAATCTATCATCTCTCTTCTCCTACCACCTTCTCCATCGTCCGCATATTCCCACAGAATTTACCCCATTGCTTTCTCGCTAAGCTTTTAGCAGTGCATAAAATCGATGGTTATATATATAACGTTGGATTCCACAGAGACTAGATCCAATTAACCGTTAGTAGTCATGCATTCTGTGTGAATTAAAAAATTGAGAGATACTGTCCTAACCTCGTCCTGGGTGCTTGCTTTCGAAAGATGGTTATTAATTAATTAATTTGGTTTTTCATTCATCATCGGAGTTTGTACAAAAATTTTACGTGGTACGAATTTAAAGGTACGTTTTCAGAAATTTCGATGTCTTTATTTCTAAAATTGTAATGCTTTTATAATTGCGAAATTATAAAGTGGTTTTATCTTACACATACAAAAGCTAGTTATTTTTTTAAATTAAATTAAAATTTTAATTTGGAAAAACAACGATTTGCTTAAGGTATCGTGGGCACGAAAGAACAGGTCTCGGGAAAACATATTTAATTATACAAGAAAAACAGATTTCGGGAAAACATATTTAATTATACAAGAAGAACAGGTCTCGGGAAAACATATTTAATTATCAAGAATTTCAATATTATTATTGATGGTGTTATTTAAAAGATAAAAGATTATTTTTCTTAAAAAAATGAAACATACAAATTTCATCCCATTTTTAAAAGTAAATAAATTATTATCAAATATATTATTAAATTATTATCAAGCTTGTTTAAGACGACTGAAAAATTACGACAAAAAAAATTTCCGACGTTGCAACTTTCCTGAAAAGACACTGAAAAATTCTTGACAGAAAATTGTCAATATTGTAAAATCACCGACTCTGTAAAATTCCATACACTAAAAATTTCCCGACACTGGGAAATTCCCGAAAAAAAATTTAAGATGGTTTTAATAAATAAATAATTAAATAATTTTAATAATAATTTAATTTAAAATATTTTTAAAACGGCAGTATTTAAATTAAATGGCAGTCTAGTATTACAGAAATTTTCGTATTCATCTAGCACACTTATCAAAGATTAACTTCCATCAATTATGTGTTTCCAAGAAACAAATTCCAAGGATTTATTTTGCGCACCAATTAGAAATTTCACGTCCGTTTTTAAAAATCGCACCAATACAAATTTTACCAGTGGGAGTGTAGCAATTTATGTTAAAAGTGATATGTATATCACGAAGAAATCCAACTCAATAGTGACCTTGAAGCTGTTGCCTTTTCTATCCTTACCCCATCTAAAATATGCATTTGCAACGTATACATTCCAAATCGGTACGAAATAAGTCTTCATGAGCTCAAACAACTTACTGATCAACTTCCCAAACCATTTATTCTGTTAGGAGATTTCAATAGTCATAATTCTCTCTGGGGCTCAAACCACACTGACGTCAGAGGTAGGATAATTGAACAGTTTTTGGATGAACCTGAAGTTGTCCTTCTAAACAAAAACCAACCTACACGTTTTAACATCTCAAATGCTACATTCAGTTCGATTGATCTATCAATATGCAGTGCAAGTATCGCTCAAAATATAAATTGGGAAGCCTCGGAAGACCCTTACAACAGTGATCACTTTCCATTAAAAATAGAAATACATAATCCTCATCCAACCCTGTATGGAGGAGGGTTGGATAGACAACAACAAATACACCAAGATGGAAGTTTAAATCAGCTGATTGGGTGAAATTTCATACAGAGTTGGATGGCAAAATAGCCAACTTGAAATCACCTTCAGAAGGCAATAAACACGAAATCGACAATATTGTTAATGCACTAGTTGATGCCATTACAGAAGCAGCGGATGAATCCATACCTAACACGTCTCTTCAATCTTTTAAGCACCAAGTACCCTGGTGGAATCCAGAAGTGGAAGAAGCACTCAAAGAAAAGAAGCACGCCTATAATGCATATAAAAATCATAAGACACTCGAAAACAAAATTAAATTTAAGAAACTTCGAGCCAGTTCACAGAGGATAAATAAACAAAGTAACAGAAGTTCTTGGATCGAATATACTTCTGCTCTAAAATACAATACTCCAAGCTCAGAGGTGTGGAAAAAGATCAATATAATCGAGGGAACGTCATCCACTGCTCGCATCACAACCTTAATTAAATCTGATGGTAATATCACTACAGAGTCCAAAGAAATTGCTGACGAACTAGCGGATAACTATGCCTCAAATTCCACTAATGCAAACTACAACCAAAATTTTCTTGCGTTCAAGATTGACAAAGAAAGTGATGTAGACCCAAGATTTATTGAGAACAAAAACTCTACTACTAATTCTCCACTTCTTCTCTCTGAACTCACATCCACATTCCATCAGTGCAAAAATACTAGCCCCGGACCTGACAAAATACCGAATATTTTCCTGAAGAACCTTTCATCCAAAGCACTAGAATATCTACTCGCTCTGTTTAACTGTATTTGGATCTACAATGTTTTTCCTAATAAATGGAGAGAATCCCTAGTTGTTCCAATGCTTAAACCAGGAAAGGATAAACTTAAAGCTAGCAGTTATCGAACCATCGCGTTAACGTGTAATATGTGTAAGTTAATGGAAAAAATTATAAATAAAAGACTCAGATGGTTTTTGGAGAAGAAAAAATTCTTCAATGTGAATCAGAGTACTTTCCGACAACATCGATCTACACTTGATCCCCTTGTACAACTTGAAACGAATATACGTGACGCATTCATCAGTGAC
>JBAGKK010292883.1:0-20228 GCA_037177015.1 Euceroptres primus | reverse complement strand
AAACGCGTGGCGGTCTCGGGTAGATGAGGCAATGAACTTTCGAGTTCCAAATGCCGATAAATAATAATATAATAATATAATTTTTATTACGTGTCCTCATACAATTTTCAATCCAGGGGAAACGTATTGAAATATTATTGAAGAATAATTAAAACTAACGATTATTTTTGTCAAATTTTGAACATACAATTCGAGTAGATAATAATAATAATAATAATAATAATAATAATAATAATTTTATGTATATAATTCTATATATTATTATACTAAATCAATCAAAATTTTGATATACTTTTCTTTTTTAATCAGCTTATTTTAATTTCTTCAATTTACAATCCATTTTCTATTATTTTATGAAAAAGGTAATACTTATAAGCAACTTGATGTTTAATTCCTGTAAATATAAAATAAGTAAGTGACAATTATTGTTGAATATTTGTAATGAAAAATTACTAATGAGTAAATAAGTAATGCAAATTCATGGTTGCTTTTTAAAATAATTATTCACTTCGCTTTTGAAGGGCGTAATTTAGAGATTTAGTAATAATGAAATATTAATATACCCCATGATTTAGTAACCATTTTTACTAACTTTTATACAATAAGGATTAATCTGCACTACTAATTAATTTAGTAGAAAAATTTATTACTGAAGTAAAATTCAGCACTGTGAATGAAGTGAATTAGCAGCATTTCACTGTTAGTCAGTCTGAAAATCAGTAAAAATGGTTATTAAATCATTTGGTGAACAAATTGACACAGTTTCCTTAGTCAAAAGTGACTATTACAAATTTAGAGAGTATTCAAAAATACATATTATTACCACAAATGTATGCATTTCATTATTTTTAGATCTAAAAATTACGCCCTTTTAGAACGAAGTGAATAATTATTTTAAAAAGCAACCATAAATTTGTACTATTTATTTACTCATTAGTAATTTTTCAATATAACTGTTCCAAATTTTCCCTCACTCATTTTATATTTACAGGAATTAAGCATCAAGTTGACTTTAAATATTGGCTTTTTCATAAAATATAAGGCGATGGGATGTAAATTGAAGAAATTAGATGTTTCTTTAAAAAGAAAACTATATTAAAATCTTGATTGTTTTAATGTACTTACATAGAATTATAGAAATAAAATTGTGTATATATATTTCATACTCAAATTGTATGCTCAAAATTTGACGAAAATGATTTTTAAATAATATTTAAATACGTTTCCTCTGAATTGAAAATTGTATACAATGAATGTATATATACACATGGTATTTATTTGTATGCAATTAAAATATATTTAAGTATTTTCTTTCACTATATTTTAACAGTTGCTAATACAAAGAAAATAAAATTGCTAGTTGTATAGTAATACGTGCAAATCACGTGTCATATGCCCGCTTTAAATACGAGTATTACACCAAATTTTACAAGTGATTTTCACCTAGATTTAGACGTGAGTTACACCTAAAATACACCTGATTTACATGTGTTGTAACACCTAAAATGCAAGTGATTTACATTTGTCTAACACCTAAAATACAGTGATTTACACCATAAATACACACTATTAAAAATCGGAGTTAAAATCAATTCCAAATTTGAGTCTATAAAAGGAATTTAATTTTACGGACGTCATGGACGCAAACAGAAATACTGCTTAATTCTGAATTAGTCTTTCCCTAATTCATCAGTGACTCAATTCTGACTATGGCAATTAGTAGAATTCTAGTGACAATCAGTGGACAATTACTAAAATTTTATTAGATTTCTGCTAAATCACCAGTAGAAATTAGAGGTGTGCAATTTTTCAGTTCGAATTTTCAGTTCAAATTGGTACCTTTTTGGTCTCGTTCAGAACATTGAATTTTTCTAAATTGAGTTTAATTCAAGAAGAAATTGAAGCTTCTAAGCTCTCTTCGAATGAAAGATTTCTCGAAATCAAAATTATTCCATTGGTTTTCAAAATCGAATTGCCTTTCATTTAATTTCAAAACCAACTGAATAATTCCGATTTTAAGAAATCTTGCATTTGAAGAGAGCTTGGAAGCTCCAATTTCTTCTTGAATTAAACTCAGTTTAGAAAAATTCAATGTTCTGAATGAGGCCGAAAAGGAACCAGTTTGCATTGAAAATTCGAACTGACAAACTGCACACCCCTAATTTCTACTGATTCATCAGTAGAATAGAAATGGTAAAAGAAATTTCAGTAAGCATCACTGTTTCAATCAGCGTTTTTATTGGTAATTTAGTAGAAATCTACTGAAATTTTAGTAATTTTCCCCTGATTGTTAGTAGAATTCTACTAATTGTCATAGTTCTAGTCTTCAAGCAAAGAATTTGAGAAAAAATTAATTTGGGACAAAATGTCGAACATTGAAAGTGAAGTAACACATTTTTTGAAAATTTTGAGCCCCTCCCCCCTTTGTAACAAGTAGTAACAAAGTAGTTAAGACCTCCACCCCTTACTCCCTTTGGTATGCAATTTTCATCATTACAGGGATCACAGCGGTTGAGTAGTTCAAGTTTAGGGGAATATATTTTAGGGGAACATATTTTCGAAAAGAGGGGATTTTAAAAAAAGTGGGGAATGTTTAAATTAAAAATACCATGGAAGTGAATAAATATTATTAAATGGAATTTTTTTTTTAAAAATCTCAAATTTTATTACCAAATAAAATTACATGTCTTGCTTATAAGTATTGACCTCAAACTAAAGAACGGTTTATAGAAGCAGGAAAAAGGATACTGAAATTAATTTCAATGCATTTCGGAAGAAGCAGCAGTATATTTCCTAGAAAAAATTAGTTTGGATCAAAATTATTTGTTCAATAATTGCTATTTGATATTTTATGCTTTTTCTTCAATCTTACTAAACATTCGTAATTTTTATTCAATCTTAATGAGCAATAGATCATTTTGTTCATTGGAACATTCTCTGCAATTCTGTTCGTTGAATTTTATTAAAAATAACTTGCTTATGATTTGTTAAATAAACCAATTTTGCACAGTCTGTAGTTTCTAAACAAATTATTTTAAATAAAATTCAACGAATAGAATTGTAGAGAATATTCCAATTAACAAACTGAGCTATTGTTCATTCAAATTGGATAAAAATCACGAATGTTTGGTAAGATTGAAGAAGAAAAATAAAGTAATAAAATATTTATTCATAAAATAAAAAATAAAAAATATAAAATAATTTTTACCCAAACTAATTTTTTCTAAGAAATGTATTATAGCCTCTTCCAAATAGCATTGAAATTCATTTTGGTCTATTTTTTCTGCTTCTATAAACCGTTCTTGAGATTGAAGTTATGTCAAGGGGTCAAGCATTCCTAACTAACTATGAGATATTTTTTTCCTAACTGGGAAAAGAATCAAATATAATTTTCTAATAATAGATTTGAAAATTTCGCGGTTACAGCACAAAAATTTATTGTTTAACTTAAAAAAAAAGTAGTTGAAAGGCATTTTAAATCTGAGTAAATTTGATGAAATAATGAGTGAATAGAACATTACATATAATGTTGCAAATAAAGTAACTTAAACGTTTTTTAAATAGCGACGAGAAATTTTTAAACCATATTCAAAGCTTTAGTTTTAAATGATGGAAAAAGAAATTAATGATAGTTGACAGCAATTGTCATTTTTGAATATAATAAATTTCTATTTATGATAATTCTTGAAAAAAAACTACAAAAAAATTGAAACAAAGGGAGAAGTATCTCAATTTAAGGGATTTTAGAGGACTTTGAGAAAAATAGGGGGAAATAAGGGGAATAGGGGAAAAAGGGGAATAGGGGGCTGACTGTGATTCCTGATAATTGTATTTTTAGTTATTACTCTCCGAGGCACCTAATAAAAATAATTAGAATTATGTTTAAAAGTTAATTAAGTTATTAAAGGAAAGTGTATTAAAATAAAAAAAAACTGAAACTATTTAAAAAACACCAAGTTAAAACGAAAAAACTATTTCACGCGTGTTTTTATGGAAAAATTAAAATAACATTTTTTTAAGTCTGTTTGTATTAAAGAAAATTATTATAAAGCTTTGAGATGTTAGAATATAGTAATTATTAATACAGCGGTTGATTTGTTGAAAATATTACGTAACTGGGGGGATTTACCCCCTTTCCTCCTCCATGTAACAATTCGTCACATTTTTACGAACCTCCTCCCCCCTCTAAAATCTGTTACGTAATTTATAGATGGCCCCATTAATAAATTAATTTTTTATTTTTAATAATAAATAAATTAATAAATAATTTTATTTATTAAGTTTAATAAATATATTAATTAATTTAATTCATTAAATTTAATAAATAAACAAATAAATTAATTAATAGCCTGTATTTATGGTGAAAATCACGTGCATTTTAGGGGTAAATCACGTGTAAAATTAGGTGTAAATCATGTGTAAAGTTTGGTGTAATACTCGTGTTTAAAGCGGACATATGACACGTATTTTACACGAGTATTTTTTGTAAATTACATGTGTAATACCTGCGTTTTACACGGGTGTGTGTTCCCTAGGATGAAATCGGACTGCGGAGTTGTTCACCAAATAATGCGGTAAAAATTTTGGCTGACTTTTAGCCTGATCTGACTTATTCGCAGGAAAATCGTTACTAATTCAATTTATGACCAAAAATGAGTAAGAATAGCTACCAAATCATTTGGTAAACGAATCGGCACTATTTCATTAGTCAAAAGTGACTATTTCAGATTTAGATACAAATTCAGATTCAGATTTAGTATTTTTTTTCCACAGTAAATCAGAAGGTATTAAACTGATCCATAAAAGAAAGAATATTTTTCCCACACTGAAAAAATGTTTGTTTGAATCAACCAAAATCTTTGTTTGACCCCATATCAAACAAATGTTTCTTTGATGCAAACAAGCATTTTTCCCAGTACATGTAATCGCAATTATTTTTGATCGATAAAAACAATTGATCTGCAACGCTTTGATATTTTGAATTTACCGTGGTTCTTTTCGAATACATGCACTTCCAAAACAATTGAAATGTCCTCCTCTTAAAAGTCGTTTCTACCTTAAAAAAACACTAAAATTGAAGTTCTCTCTGAAAATACAATTCCCATCTGTCCTCTGTGGGCGTAAAAAAGAAATACCCCCTAAAAATGAACATCTGTACCTAAAAGTGTATACGAGTGGGTATACATGTGCAGGAAACGTTGAGCCATTGAAGCTCGGCGAGTTGTGAGAGGAAAAGAGCGAGCGAGAGAGAAAGAGAATGAAAGAGAGGCGAGGCAGTATTTTCGGGTGACCGTGGCCCTGCCCTCTCTCTTCGGGCCATTTGTGAGCCACTCATTGCACTCTTGTACACGCATGTGTTTGTAAATTCACTCACTATAACTATATATAGCTGCAGTAATGGGGGCAGCAGTTCAGGGGAAAGGAAAGAGGAAATGGGTGGGTGTGTGTTTGGGCGAGGAAGTTGTTTTGCAGAGAGAGGGTCAGTGGAACCAGCCGTTTTATATTCGGCACTGCACGCCAAGTTAACCCAGGTCAGTATGGCAAAAAAAAGTCACTCTCACCGGTCCGATGCGAAAACTGGTTCGAGAGGGATGCACTCTCTTCGATAGTGTGTAAAAGAGAAAGAAGAAAAGGAAAGAGAGATGCGATGCTTGTACTCGCGCATTCACCAAATGCCCATCCAAACTCGTTGCCAAACTGCGAATGAGTCGTGTAGCGAGCAATGACAACACGTGTACATCGCACGTGCATTCATGTTTCGCATGTAAACTCCTTCCCGTGGGAAATTTCGCAAATTTTCTGTGATTCAGAATTCTAATGGACGGTTTTTATTTTCAGGTTGAATTTGTTCTTTGATTTCGAGGCAGAATTTAAATTTGTGTCGTAAGACGTTTTCAGTATTAAAACGTCCAAATAAACAATCACGAATTAAATATAAAAAATATATAGTCGGCAACGTTTCGGACTTCAAATGGTCCCTTTTCAAGCCAGCTAAATTTGTTGATAAAGATATTTATTTATTTATTTACCAATTACGTTCCCCGCGACCTGTAGTAGGCCATTTAAAGATTTGACAGTACCCAGGCATGGAAAAATTATACGGAATTTATGTAGAATGCAGTTTATAGAATCCTCACAAGAATTCTACTCAAATTTTTTTAGAGTCCTCACAAGAATTCTAGTCTAATTTCTATAGAATTGTCACAAGAATTCGCCAATACAGTAATTCTACGCTGTTAGAACTTAGAAAATTCTTGAAATTTCAACTACTTTTCAATTAGTGTAATTGAAAATTCATTTACTGCGATTGAAATTTCAATTACTGTGGATGAAAATTCATTTACTTTTGGTTGAAAATTCAATAGCTTTAGTTAAAAATTAAATTTCTTTAGTCGAAAATTCCTTCATTTTGATTGAAAATTAAATTATTTTTGGTTGAAAATTGATTCAGTTGCGGTAATTGTATAAAACTTCAACTAAAGTAATTGAAGTTTTTTCTAACAATTTATATAAAATTCTATAGAAATTGGACTATAGAATTCTTGAGAAGTATCGAAATTCAAGTAGAATTCTTGTGAGAATTCTACAGAAAGCATTCCACATAAATTCGAGAGTTTTTCTATCTGGATAATTTCAGTAATATGCAGTGCAACTGCAGTATTTTCAATAAAAATTTTATCTGATTTTGAATTTTTATAATCGTCAGGCTCATTTGTAACATTTTTACATTTTTATGAAAGCCGGTATATGGTTTCACAAGTACTGCAATTGTTTAACTTTTTTATTGTTTCTTGAACCTTTATACATTTAACTTTTTTATATTCATACTACCCAGATAGCACACAATATTCCATTCATATTCCCGGAATATTCATTGTGACATTGGGAATATTCCCAAGCAACATTACAGTTATCGTCCCAGGAATAATATAATGTCCGACCTTTGGAATATTTTAATGGAATGTTGAGAAAATATTCTTTAGAAGTGTTGTAAAAGCTCTGAAAGCTCCGATACCTCAAATATCTCTGCAGAATATTGCCGGAATGTTATTTAGAATGTGTTTGAAATGCTTCAATAAAATATTCCCGAAACATTTCAATGAAAGTAAATTAAATTTTTTTTTATATTTCAAATCGCTCTGTTTGGAATATTTTGACGAGTACGCTTATTTGCTCGTATGATATTGAATCATAAAAATCGATCAAGTCTTTTTTGCTTTACTTTATCTACAACATACACAATACACGTACAATATTATTATTACAAACTGTTACTACAAATTATTATTAACTGTTCATCATAAGAACTAAAATAAACGTATACTATACCAAATTCCTAGAAAACTACTTTAAATTGTTGCAATATCGGCAATTAGCTTCAATATTACGTTTTTAACTAGTTTTTGTACAGAGGCATAGAGGATTATACAATGGTACGTTAAAAAAGGTATTTAAAAAAATATTTAGAAAATTTTCTGATTCATCATTAAATTGGTCATTTTTGGCGAGTACATCAACAAATAACTTCTGATGACAAAGGTTGGCAGTACATGAATTATTCTTAAAAGCTCAAAAAATTAATTCTTCAGTTTAAAAAAAAATCCTCTGATGAACATAAAATCAATTTTGATCTTTTGGCAGCTTCAGAAATTTCGCAGTTTTAAAAATATTTCTGTCAAAAAGAAACTATTTCATTTTATTTTAGAAATATTACCAGGATGATATATTGTTTGAAGAAAACTTTAAAAGGCTGTATATAAGAGAATTATATTATTAAATTAAATTGAATAATGAATATTATTTGAAGTTACTTATTATTATAAGTTATTATTTGTATTTTGTGAAAAATAAAATTTCAGTTAAGTTACTTATTATTATAAGTTATTATTTGTATTTTGTGAAAAATAAAAGTTAGTTATTTAGTTATTTAGTAAAGTTACTTATTATTATAAGTTATTATTTGTATTTTGTGAATAATAAAATTTCAAAGTTATTGCGATTTGAAATATTATTACTCTTTATACCTGTTTCATTCAAAATAATTCTATAGAGAGTAGAAATAATATCCTCATTCTCCTTAAATTCTCATTAAACTTCTCCTTGAGCTCATTTTGAGGTCAAGGAGGTCAATTTTTCTTTCGGAAAATAATAGTTCTTCGAGTTTGAAAGTGTTTCGGTAAAAAATTACTATTTGCTTTAATTTTGAACACATTTTACAATGCAGAAATAATAACTTAAAAATAACTATATATTTCACAATAAAAAATGCACATTTTTTAATTAAAATGAAAAAAGTGTGGCTTACATGAAAAAATAACGTAAACGATGTTACTATTTATTACATTTGTTCCTTAATATCCGGGTTAGATATGCAACCTCTAAAAGTCTAAAAGATTCGTTAAAATGATAGTGAGACTCCCAAGATGTATCCAACCTTCAAAAGTTCCTCGACGACATTAATTTTCATTTTTCTATTCCATAATTTCTACCATTTTCAACAACTTTATTACTATAATCGATTTCTGTACATTAGAAAAAAACAATGTTTCTTTTTAACAACGAAATATCAAGTTCATTAAAGTTTCAGTAGCAATTTATGATACCTATGAAAATATTCTGAAGTGAACCATGAGCTAACATCATTTTTTTTAGAAATAAGAACGTTAAATTGTTCTAATAGCTGACTTCATTCATTTTCTGTTATAATAACTTTAACAATTTTCAAAGTTTCTCAGAGGTTGCCAGAAGTTTCTTTTCATGGATATACAGAAAAAATATAATAAACAGAATAGGAATAGTCTTCGAATAAATTAAGAGTTCTGCTGAGTCACGTTTTTCTTATTTAAAATTAAAAATGTTCATAATTTCTTTTGATATTTATTATTTCAGAATAGTTCATTTTGCGTCATTATACAGCATTATGAACAGAATATTATTCTTTATATAATTTATTCCTTATTATTAATTATAGGAGAGAGGGTACAACTCCACTCTATATTATACTGCTTTTAAAATTAAACTGAATAGTAATTTTTTACAGTAAAGTTTGAGTGATTCGAAAATATAAGATAACCGAATCCATTTCAAATCATGCAGGCCGGCGCGGCGGGTGACTTGTTCAGAATTGGCTTGTCAATGAAATATGTTTTTGTACGTGAAAAATAAGAGGACACGTATTTTTTGAAATTAAAATAGCATTATATTTACATTTTTACGAATATTTATACATTTTAAGGGAAAAATTGGTTTTTTACAAATTTTTCTTTAAAAATCTTATCTTTTGAAATCTAAAAATAAAATTAAAAAATAATAAAAAATGGTAAAGTTATTTCGATTTTTGGAAAAAACGAAAAAAAAAATTTTCTCAAAAACCCAACCTTTAATCCCCCTGAAATTTTGAGGAATAATAGGTACCAATATAGTCTACCTAGTATAAATTCCTCCTTTAGTATTTTTTTTGTTTTTCAGGAGAAACAAATTATTTTATATTCTTGCTTCAAAACCTTGCCAAATTGACAATTTTTAAGATTTTAAGGTTTTTCTTAGTTCAGTTTATCAAGTTGTTTCCAATATTTTTTGAAACTAATGAGAAAAACAAAGAAAGAATAAAAACTAAAGGCTATTTCGATTTTTTGAAAAAATAAAACACGAAATAATCTTCCAATAACGACTTTTTTTGCGCTGAAATTTTCAAGTGTGTTGGGTGGTAACACAGTCTACCTATCAACTTGAAAATCGAAATAGCTTTACCAGTTTTTATTCTTTCTTTGCTTGAAGAAAATCTCGTGTTTTATTTTATCAAAAAATCGAAATAGCTTTACCGGTTTTCATTATATCTTTGTTTTCTTCATCGGTTTCGAAGAAGAGTAAAAAACTTGATAAACTGAAACAAGAAAAACCTTAAAATCTTAAAAATTGCTAAAATGACAAGGTTTTGAAGCAAGAATATAAAATAATTTTTTTCTACCGAAAAACAAAAATATTAAATGGGAAATTTATGGTAAGTAGACTATATTGGTACCTATCATTTCTCAAAATTTCAGGAAAGAAAAAGATTGGCTTCTTGAGAAAAATTTTTTTTTTCGTTTTTTTCAAATATCGAAATAACTTTACCATTTTTTATTAATTTTGAATTTTCTTCATGGATTTCGAAAGAGTGAGAAAAATTCGACAAACTGGAATAAGAAAAACCTTAATATCTCAAAAATTGCAAAAATGGCAAAGTTTTTAAAAAAAATTTCCAAAAAACTAATTTTTCCCTTAAAATTGAAAAAAAATCATTAAAAATTTTGCTAAAAGTGCTTCGTATAATTGTAGGAATGACATTTAATCACAAAAATAATTAAAAAGATTACAATAACCATTGTTATAAACCATTCTTGTGGCAAAATATTTAAGTTTGAGGTTTTTTCAAATTATAATATCCTTCAATCGCCAGAACTATTTCAGGTATTCCTTAAAATAATAAATCTTTAATAATATTTGATAAAATATAACAATTCGAATTTTTATAAACAAATTAGATAAACAAATTCAAAATTTTGGCCCTTTCGCGTAGAAAAAAAGTTTTGTTGCACTGAAAATGTTTTAAACTATTGGACG
Source organism: Euceroptres primus (assembly GCA_037177015.1). Classification (NCBI taxonomy): domain Eukaryota; kingdom Metazoa; phylum Arthropoda; class Insecta; order Hymenoptera; family Figitidae; genus Euceroptres; species Euceroptres primus. The sequence goes on along the minus strand of JBAGKK010292883.1, from coordinate 9,626 downwards.
AATATACAAAAATATTTGAAAAGTTAGAAATAACGATAGTTATAAACAATTCTTGTGACAAAATATTTAAATTTAAGGTTGTATAAAATTTAAATTTTCTTTGATCGCCAGAATGGGTACATATATTCCTGAAAATAATATATCTTTGATAATATTTGGTAAAATGTAACAATCTAAATATTTATGAACAATTAAGATGAACAAATTCCAAATTTCGGCAGTTTCACGCAGCAAAAAGTCTGAATTTCAATCGAAATAGCTTTAGACTAAGTTGTGAGTCTAAGTTAGTCACAAATATTAATAAACATACATTATTAAATATTTTTATAAATGTTTTTACTTACAAATTTTATGCAAAAATTCCTTTTTAATTGAATAATTGAGAAATAGACGCCTTTTCCGGATCTATAGCATCCAGAGTTATATTTTGTTTTAATAACTTTCAGTTGTTTTAATATTCTCTTTCAGGAATACATATATTGGACTAAGAGTTTTCTTTTAACAGTTGTAATCTTTTCTACATTACATTATATTTATTTTATTTATTTTTTCAGTTTGTTAATTCTGGGAGTTTGTTTTAATAATAAATGTAAGTAGTAATTAATTTTAGGCCATTGTAAAACAATTTGTTGTGTTTAATGTTTGTCCTATAAATGGTTTTCTAATAAGACAAAATGGATACTTTAAAAGTTCTCAAAAAGACCCTATCCGATGTTTTAATTTTAAATTCCAATGGAAGTGTGGCCATACCTCCAATGGAATATGAAAGAGAATATTAAAACAACTGAAAGTTATTAAAGCAAAATATAAGTCTGGATGCTATAGATCCGGAAAAGACTTCTATTTCTCAATTTTTCAATTGGAGAGGAATATTTTGCATAAAATTTGTTAGTAAAAACATTTATAAAAATATTTAATAATGTATTTTTATTAATATTTGTGACTAACTTAGACTCACAACTTAGTCTAAAGCTATTTCAATTGTCGACCAGATTTTTTACTATGTGAAAATGCCGAAATTTAAAATTTATTTATCTTAATTGTTTATAAACATTTAGATTGTTACATTTTACCAAATATTATCAAAGATATATTATTGTCAGGAATATATGTACCCATTCTGGCGATCAAAGAAAATTTAAATTTGATAAAACCTCAAATTTAAATATTTTGTCACAAGAATTTTTTTGTAACAATCGTTATTGTTAACTTTTCAAATATTCTTCTGACTGGAAGTCATTCGTCCAATAGTTTAAAACATTTCCAGAGCAATCAAAATTTTTTTTCTACGTGAGAGGGTAAAAATTTTGAATTGGTTTATCTAATTTGTTTATTAAAATTTAAATTGTTATATTTACCAAATATTATTAAAGATTTATTATTTTAAGAAATACCTGAAGTCGTTCTGGCGACTGAAGTAAATTATTATTTGAACAAACCTCAAATTTAAATATTTTTCCACAAGAATTGTTTATAAGAATGGTTATTGTTATCTTTTTAATTATTTTTGTGATTAAATGTCATTCCTACATTCCTGTCATTCCTTCCTATCCTCCATATGAAGCACTTTTAGCAAAAAGAAATTTTTTTTACCAATAATAAGACTATTTTCCAATTTGTTCATAAAATTTGTTTATAACAATTAAATGGAATAATAAACAAATTATTTGTAATCTGTGAGTTCCCAAACATTCATTTAAGACAATATAAAGTTAACCTAAGCAGTTATTAAAGCGTAAAAAATTGTTATGTAAAAAATTTCAATTTTTCCATACTTTGAGTAAAAAAATTATTTAAAAACAAATAGAGGAGACATAAGTTTTGACCGCTAAGCTCTTCAGAACTTATTGCACTTTAATTCGGTCCGATGAGCTTCTTAAATTCGACATCAAATGATCTCAAGGAGAAAAGATTCCATTTCTACTGTCTCTAGGACTATTTTTTTGTAGTAAAAAGGTATAAATTGTAAAATTTTATTACATTTTTCAAAAAATGTTGAATCTAATTAAATGATTTTCCTTATGTAAGCCCTTCTCGGGTTTCCTTCAAACAACATGTCTTCTTGGTAATATTTCACTGAAAAAAAATGGTTAAGCTGTCCCAGCTAGACGTTTAGCTGGGCTTCGTCTTCTAAGAAAGTATATCTAGCTGTTTGCCATCTAGAAATTATTTAGGTAAATTAGCTAGATAATTTCTAGATGGCAAAATTTAGCTAAAACAACTAGATATTTAGGCAACACAGCGAGAAATTTAGGTAACACAGCAATATTTTCTTAGAAGACGAAATCCAGCTAAACGTCTAGCTGGGACAGCTAAACCATTTTTTTAGTGTTCTAGTTTTCTAGTATAAAATTAAATAGTTACTTTTGTACAGAAATACTTTCAAAATTGAGAAATTTCTGAAGCTTCCAAATGATGAAATGGATTTTATGTACATCAGAGGATTTTGTAAAATTGAAGGAGTAATTTCCTGAATTTTTAGAAATTCAGGTACTGCTAACCTTTGTAATCGAAGGATAGTGAATTCAGTGATGAATAGAAAAATTTTAGATTTTTCTCTGTTTAAATATAATAGTCTACCTTTGTATAATTTTCTATGCCACTGTACAAAAAATGGTTAAAAACGTAATTTATAAGCTAATGCCCGATACTGTAATAATATAAAGTATTTTCTATGAATTTTTATAATATACGTTTATCTTAGTGCTTATGATCGACGGTTAATAATAATTTGAAGTAACCGTTCGTTATATATAATAATTTTGTATGCGTATTATGTATGTAAATAAAATAAAGCAAAAAGTACTCGACCGATTTTTATGATTCAATCGCATACGAGCGAATAAGCGTACTCGTCAAAATATTCCAAACAGAACGATTTGGAATATTAAAAAAATTCAATAACATTTATTGCAATGTTTCGGGAATATTCCATTGAAACATTTCAGACACATTCTAAACAACATTCCGGCAATATTCCGTGGAGATATTTGAGGTTTCAGGGCGAATACTTTTACAATATTTCTAGAGAATATTTCATCAACATTCCATTGAAATATTCCAAAGGTCGGATATTATGTTATTCCTGAAATATTGCTGTAATGCTCCTTGGGAATATTCCCAATGTCTCAGTGAAATATTCCAGGAATCTGAGTCTAATATTGCGTGTTATGTGGGTCTAATTGAAATGACACCTGCACGATGTCCCCATACTTATTTTTCACCTTTAGTTTTCGGAGGTAAAATAGTGTTTTATTTCAGTAAAGGATAATTAAGCGTGTTTTGAACAAAGAACACACATGGACTAAGGAGAAGTAGGGAAAGAAGAGGGCGAAAATGAGAGAGTGTCGGGGAACGGTTGCATTTAGTGGGGTGGGTCGCAGTTTCGCCAGTTATCCGGGTTTAAAACAGCTGCCAAATTTCCCTCTCGCTTGAGAGAGCGAGAGTGACCCATCGAGAGTGAGTGTGTTCCACATTGCAAACATATACATTGATACTGAAACGCGAGGGCCACACACATTTATTCGTATGCACATGCACGTGCAACCTTCCCGTTTGCGTTCAGCCATGCGCGCGCTCCTTTGTAGTCCATGTGCATCTATATAAATATATACGTATGTTTTCCTCTCTTTTTAGATGCATGTTAGCTTCATCTTCTCCTGTGTATGTGGTTCTGTCATCCTTTGTATGCGTTTGATCTTGTCTGAATATGTCCGAATTTATGAAGAATGTGTATGTCTAAATGGATGAATTATTTGGTTAAAATACGTAATTTATCTGTTGAAATATGTACATAGAATTCATTGAATTGAAGGAACATTTATTTGGATATGAAAACAAAGAGTGTGAAGAACTTTATTTTACTGAATCTGATTAATTAATTTAATGTTTAGTCAATAATTATTTACAGTTAAATAATTACTAATTCGCTTTAGGCAAACAGAAAATTCTTGAAATTTCGACCACTTTTTATTTACTGTGATTGAAAATCACAGTATCACTGTTCGGGTACCGATCACTGTACCCTTTACCCCTACTTTTGGTTGAAAATTCATTTATTTCAGTTGAAAATCCATTCATTTTTGTTGAAATTTTATTTACTTTTGGTTCAAAATTGATTCAATTATGGTAATCAGTCACTGCATGCGACTGAATTTATAAAGAAACTAATTTAATGATTAAAAAACTCATGATTATTTTTTTTATTTTGTAGTTGGAACAACACAGGAAAAAAAAGTATAGTTTAGGTCACAACTTGTTTTCGGTGTACTTCGTCTCCATGTATAGTGCATAAGTCTATCCTTCTTTCTCGGGTTTTAAAAGTGTTACAGCTTGAATTAGACCCAATTTTTGTCTTGAAACAAGACTTTTTTACAGTGAATATTTCAATTTAAATTTGACTTGAGAAAAAAAATTTCGTTTATTTGAACTTTTAGAACTTAAAGCACATTAAAACTTCAATTAAAATAATTGAAGTTTTACACAATTACCGTTACACAATTACACAATTACAATTCTCAACCAAAAGTAAAGTAAAGTAAAGTAAATGAATTTTCAACAAAAATTAATGAATTTTCCAACACAGTTCATATTAAATTTCAACCACCAGTAAATGAATTTTCAATCACAGTGACTGAAAAGTACGATTGAAATTTCAAGAAAATTTTCTAACAGTGTAGTACAGTTCTGAATTTGACTCCGGTTGTGAATTTTTCTACTAAATAAATTCGTAGTAATCTCACTGTGAATTAGTCACTATTGCGGACTGAAAATTAATAAAAATTGGTAATAAATCTTTTGGTGAACGAATCGGCATTGTTTCATTAGTCAAAAGTGACTATTTCAGGTTTAGAGAGCATAAAAAGATAATTTTTACATAGCCTACAAAATAAAATTTACTTGTACTAAACTCTTTGGTATCTTTGAATCAGTGGATTTTCTTCCCCCTTTAACCAATTTATTTATATCTTCATCAAAAAATTTTATGGTGCAAAGAAGAGGAACCAAATAATAAATGCATTTCCTAACTGGAAAATGGTGATCGTCCAATTTTACGCTAAATTCAAACTCAAATTTAGTTACAACAAAAATGAGTTTTGAAAACAAATGGAATCACAATGAAAAATTCAATTGTTTTAAATTATTCAAAATGAGATGCAAAAAACTTCACATCAATGGTTTTTTGTGCTGGGGTCGAACAAATTTTTACTTAACTATCGAAATCTCAATTTTGAAGGACGTATTTTAAAGGAAAAAACTTTGCCTACACTGAACAAATTATTAACTTTCATGAATAAAGAATTCGCTTTACTACGAAAGAAAATTTTCATTTTAAAAATCGTGAAGAAAAGCAAAAACTTTGTCTACACTGAACAAATTATAAACTTTAATGAATAAAGAATTCGCTTTACTACGAAAGAAAATTTTCATTTTAAAAATCGTGAAAATTTTCAACATGCAAAATTCCATTAAAATTTTTATTTTATTTATGAAGGAGTTTTAAACTTTAATATGGATATTATGAGAAATTTCCTAAACTTCATAGTAATAAATACAAAATATTACAAACCAACAATAAGAGTGACTTTAAAGGGCATGGATAAAATATTCTGAAATAATACATACCGTATAAGTCTTCTTAAACTCACATTTTTGTAACTTAATTTCAAGAATAAATAATTTAAGGGGAGACATCGGTAAATTTTTGGTATACTAAAATCCTGTTGTTATTGTATCTTAAAATTTTTTCTAATACATTTAAAATTGATTTATTAACCATTTTTACTAATTTTTAGTCAATTAAGACTAATTCGTAGCGAAATAAACTAATTCATTCTAGTCATAGTTCTGAATTTGACTCCAGTTTTCCAGTTTTCCATTTTCTACTAAATGTAATTTCACTGGGAATTTGTTATTATTGACTAAAAATAATATAAATGGTTACCAGATCATTTGGTGAAAGAAATCAGCTAGTCAAATGTGATTATTACAGATTTAGAGAGCATAAAAATTAACAGTACGTGTATTGAAGAGTGGCTTCTTTCACTTTTTATAGCCGTCCCTTCCTGTCCAATAAGCCAACTTACTCTTTACCCCGCTGTCTTGAAAAAGGTCCACTTTTCCTCTCCTTACAAAACTCTATGGAAAAAAAACTTCTTCGACTTATCGCATTAAGAACACTAATCAAGGCATCAGTTTGCATGCATTTTTCAAAGGAATAAACGTCTAAATAGAAACGCTCCACCATTCAGTCTGTCAGAATGCATACGCATTCAACAATTCCCACAAGGTTAGTTGACAAAAATCTCATTAATTACAAGTCAAATTTCAAATTTGGATACAATCTCATATTTACCACTTCATTATAATGCAATTTTAATTGCTACTTATAACAAATAAATTCACCCAATTATTATAAGGACAATACATTTTTCAATTTCTGAGAACTGTACCAAAGTTACCAAAGTTATTATTACTTAAGACTGTACTAGTCCCTTATATAATATTACAAATTTTATTATTTTGTCCAATTATTATAAGGACAACACATTTCTTTAAATTATATTACAAATTTTATTATTTTGTCAAATTACTGTAAGGATAGCACACATTTTTTAGTTTTTTTTTTTAGTTTTGTGCAAACATTACCAAAGATATTTAAGACTATACTAAACCAAATTTGAAATAATTTCCTTATTTAAACTACATTCGTACACTGCGTCCCTGTTAAAAAAATCTTTTGTAAATGTTTTCTCCAGAATAAACATTAACCACTGTTGAGGGCCACCATTGTGCACCGAAACGTTTGGTTCAGTTAAAAATTAATTGAATTCTTTATTCTGTCCCTAAATCCAAAATTTAACATCCAATATTATAAACGATTATTTTAATTTAAGGTTTTATCAAATTTAAATTTTCTTTGTTCGCCAGAATGGGTACAGATATTCCTGAAAATAATATATCTTTGGTAATATTTGGTAAAATGTAACAATCTGAGTGTTTATAAACAATTAAGATAAACAAATTTCAAATTTCGGCAGTTTCACGTAGATAAAAATCTGGTTTTCAATCGAAATAGCTTTAGACTAAGTTGTTAATCTAAGTTAGTCACAAATATTAATAAAAATACATTATTAAATATTTTTATAAATGTTTCTACTAACAAATTTTTTGCAAAAAATTCTTCTTCAATTGAAAAATTCAGAAATAGAAGTCTTTTCCGTATCCATTGTATCCAAAAATAACTTTTGTTTTAAGGGTATTTGATACATAATGATGTCATGAATTACCGATCAATTTTTTATTTATATTCAGCGGGTTTATTAAGAGAGAAATGCAAATATAATCTTGAAATTTGAGGAAATAATAAAGAATATATCAAGGAATCGATGTCTGGTGCGTTTAAATTTTTATGTTGAAAAAAAATTATTTTAGAAAAATTTTTTTGTCGAAAGAAAAACTGAAATGCACCAGACACCGATGCTTAAATATATTCTTTATTATTTTTAAAAATTTCAGCCTTATGTTTGCATTTCTCTCTTAATAAACGCGCTAAATGTAAATAAAAAATCGGTCGGTAATTCGTAACGTCATTATGTATCACATACCCTTAATAACTTTCAGTTGTTTTAATGTGCTCTTTCAGGAATACAGGTATTGAACTAAGAGGTTTTTTTTCACAGTTGTATTCTTTTCTACATTACATTATATTTATTTTCTTTATTTATTCAGTTTTCTAATTATGGGAGGTTGTGTTAATAATAGATGTAAGTACTAATTAATTTTAGGCCATTGTAAAAAAATGTGTTGTGTTTAATATTTGTCCAATAAATGGTTTTTTAATAAGGCAAAATGGATACTTCAAAAGTTCTCAAAAAGACCCTATCCGATTTTTTTTATTTCTAATTCCAATGGAGGTGTGGAAGATTTGGCGCAGTATTTAAGAAGAGAATTTAATTTAAACGCTAAACAACTGGAAAAGGTTAAAAAAATTAAATCATGATTTCATCCCTCATTTTAAAAGAAAATGGCACAGTTCATCATTTATTAAAACTTGTTTCGACAAAAAGTTTGCAGATTGGTTGAACATATATTTTATCGTGGAATTTTAACCTGAAAGTAATGACAAATGTGGAAGGCCAAACTCAGGTGACTTTGTAGAATGTTCTACTTCGACAAAACGAAGGAAATTAATGGATATCCGGAAAAAATAAACTGACTTTTTGTGCCTAGCAGTCATTCGTTCAATAGTTTCAAATATTTTCAGGGCAAAGACATTTTTTTTATACGCGAAAGGGCCAAAATTTCGAATTTGTTTATCGTCTAATTTGTTTATAATTTTTTATAAAATTTTGTTGTCTAATTTGTTTATAAAAATTTAAATGGTTAAATCTAACCAAATATTATCAAAGATTTATAATTTTAAAAAAATACTTGCAGCCATTCCGTCGATTAAAAGAAATTATAATTTGAAAAAACTTTAAATTTAAATATTTTGTTAAAAGAATTGCTTATAACAATGGTTATTATTAACTTTTCAATTATTTTTGTGATTGAATGGCATTCCTATATTCATACGAACCATTTTTAGCAGAAAGGAAAATTTTTGTACCGATAATAAGACTATTTGCCAATTTGTTCATAAAATTGGTTTATAACAATTAAATGGAATAATAAACAAATTATTTGTATTTTTAGAGTCCCCAAACATTTATTTAAGACAATATAAAGTTTATCTAAGCAGTTAATTAAACGTAAAAAATTGTTATGTAAAAAATTTCAGTTTTTCCATACTTTGAGTAAAAAAATTATTAATAAACAAATAGAGGAGACATAAGTTTTGACCGCTAAGCTCTTCAGAATTTATTTCAATTTAGTTTTAACAAAAAATTAAAAATCTGACCAAAATTGAAGGCTCTAGACATTTTTGAACGAAAAAAGTACATTTCCTCAAAGCGGGCAGTACCCTAAGCGGATAATTTCGTCAGTTCGTTTTCAGTGTTTTGGTTTTGCGTTATATATAATAATTAATAAATAAAAATTAATAAAACTTAAAATTAAAGTGAACGTTGAATTAAACTTATATTTAAAAAATATTTTTCACTCCTGACAAAAATCAAACAGAAATAGTTCAGACGGCCCTGACTTGTTTATGTTGAGAAACCTTCAATTTTTTTCGAAGGCCATTCAGGCCATCCCCGAAACCCGTACTAAACCGTGGGACCAGTGTACACGGAGAAAAATGGAGTTTCAAACTGACACTCTGGAGTCTGGAGGGCTGTCCTATAGTTGAACTTCAAATATATTCAGGCTAACTATCTAAAGTGTCAAACTGATTATCTACATGTTCAACTTGAATATTCAGATATTCAAGTTGACTATCTGAGAGGGCTATCCCATAGTTAAATCTACAGAGTGTCAGTTTGACACTCCATTTTTCTCCGTGTGTTAACTGTTAATATATAAGATATTAAACTTGACTATACTAGAATCCTAGATGCTACTAACAGCTGTACACTCATCGCTGGATCGACTGCACGGGGATCGAACGCACCGTTCACGCTTCACTGATTCTGTCTCCCCCCCCCCCCCGAGCGTCCCTTGACCGGCCTACATCGCTCGGGCAG
>JBAGKK010292772.1:0-20230 GCA_037177015.1 Euceroptres primus | reverse complement strand
ATCTACAGAGAGCCCATTCATCTTCTTCATTCCAACTTTATCCACATCTAACTTTAAGAGATGGACCTCAGGGCTATTTAACCTTAAGGATACCTCTCAAATTCATAAGAATAATCGCGCAGTTAAGGTTATTGAATAAGTTTCAACCTAGAATTATAATTAAAAAAGAAATTCACAGAATGAATGGGAATGACGGGATTTGTGAATATTGTTATCAGGATTTAAGCCATAATGAATATGTATATCACCTTTTAGTGGAGTGTCAAATTTTTGCAGACAAAAGAAATTTATACATAAGTAAGAAAACAAATGTTTTTGAGATAAGAAATGCGTGGCTTGATATTTTAAATGAACCGGAAGTTAATTCAATTAAAAATGTAGTCGCTTTCCTTAGTCAGATCTTAGTTAGAGGTTAATTCGGTTGTTAATTAGTAAATTAAGAAATTGTAATCTAGATTTAAGAGAGCTGAACTTCTTTGTATGAATCGGTTGATTCTTGAACAAATAAAGACTACTACATAAAAATTAGTAGGGATATTGGGGATAATTTTTTAGTGAAAAGAATGTTTTGAAAATTATTTTTCAAATTAGTAATTTAATAATTACAAAATATTATTTAAACTCTTGCTATTTACATTATTAGCATTTTTTTTAACGTTCCATAAAGTTTCTCAATATTTTCTCAATACTTCTAATGTGAAATAAATTTTACCAATCAGCAATATTAAAATTTTTAAAATTTGAAAATTTAGAAAGTTTTTTTTACAAATTTTTGTCTTGAGTTATATATATTTTTTTTTAGAAAATTTCTGAATTATCATTTGAGTAGGTTGCGATATTTTTATATTTTCATATCTTTATACATTTAGGTATTATCATATTAATATTATATTTATTTACATTTAGATTTTTCTCTTTTTAAAAAAGGACCTTCAAAATCTTAGGAAAACTGCATTTCAGATTTTTCTAATTCTAAAAGTGTGTAAATTCCTGGTCAAATGAAATTAAAAAAAATTTGAATTTTATAATTTACAATTTAATTATAAAGTAATTAAATAAAAATTAATAGGGTTGTTGGAGATAATTATTTAGTGAAATAAAATTTTAAGGAAATTATTTTTTAAATTAATAATTTAATAATCACAAAATATTATTAAAATTCTTGCTATTTAAATTATTAGCATTTTTTTAAACGTTCCATAAAGCGTTTCTCAAAATTTTCTCAATACTTCTAATGTGAAATAAATTTTACCAATCAGCAATATTGAAATTAAAAAATTTTTAAATTTAGAACGTCTTTTACATTTTTTGTCTTGAGTTTCCTTCAGTCTGGATTTCATATTTTTTATTTAGAAGATGTTTGAATTATCATTTAGGTAGATTGTGATATTTTTGATATTTTCACATTTTTGTACATTAAGGTATTTTTATATTTATATTATATTTATTTACATTAACATTTTTCTCTTTTTAAAAAAGTATCTCCAAAATCTTAGGAAAACTACATTTCAGATTTTTTTAATTCTGAAGGCAAAGGATGAAATTAATTTGCTAATTACAGTTTCATTTACTTAAAATAAAAAAAAACTCAAAAACTTCAATTTCATAATTTACAAATTAATTATAAAGTAATTAAAGAAAACTTAATAGGGATATTGAAGATAATTATTTAGTGAAATAAAATGTTTTGAAAATTATTTTTCAAATCAATAATTTAATAATTTCAAAATGTTATTAAAAATATTATTTGAAAATTTAAAACGTTTTTACATTGTTTTGTCTTAAGTTTTTTTCAGTCTAAGTTTTATATTTTTCATATTTTCAAATTTTTTAAATTTAGGTATTTTTATACTTATATTATATTTATTTACATTAAGATTTTTCTCTTTTTGAAAAAGGATCTCCAAAATCTTAGGAAAGCTGCATTTCAGATTTTTCTAATTCTAAAAGCAAAGGATGGCATTAATTTGTTAATTTCAGTTCCATTTACCTAAAATCAAAAAAACTCAAAAACTTCAATTTTACATTTACATCTGATGTTTCATGGTTTTTTTCTGGATAAAAAACGGATGTTCTGCTTTGCCCCTCATATCCCCTAATTAAATAAAAATTAATAGGCATATTGGGGATAATTATTCAGTGAAATAAAATTTAGAAAATTATTTTTCAAATTAATGATTTAATATAAGATCACAAAATATTATTTAAACTACGCCTTGCTATTTACATTATTATTAAACTTAATCATTTTTAATAGCCGCAATTTTTTCGGGAGAGTGACACAGATTTGAAACAAACATCTTTGTTCTAACATGTCTTATTTATTTATTCAACGAAATCAGATTTTTACTCTTTTCTCTATCTTAAATTTCAGCCAGATAAAAAGGTCCTTTTCGAGAATAAAATATATATGTGTATGCGGAGTGAAAAGTGTGTTCAAGAAAAACGAACATTCTGTTATCAAAGTAAACTGTCAAAAAGTAATCTTTACATCTTGGTAGTACTCTAAAAATTACAATGTATCATTATGGCTTATAATATCGGATCTGCACATTCCGCGATCATCGTACAAAAATTATATTTAACTTGCTTGAGGTACGCCTATGCGCGCAAGAAAGGAAAGGTACAACAGCGCCACTTACGTTGCTACGAACACACCACTCTACATCTACTGCATTATTATAAAAATAAAATGTAAAATCGTACCAAAGACGAGTTTTATGAACGGTACAAAACTAAGCGTTAAACGCGAAGGGCTATATTCGCTGCCTTCGTTTTTTCCCTGTCTTTTTCTTTTTTTTTATTCTTTTTTTTTCTTTTCTTTCATTTTAAGCTACTTGACGTCAGAGTGCGCCACATGACGAACGACTCGTGTCCTTCGGCATAGTTTTGAACAAGTTAAACTGAGTTTCTACCGTTCTGCGAAAACCACGAAGGAGTATAAGGACATGTACCTTCTGTCTCCATTTTTCCATTAAGAACAAAAAATTGTACTACCGTAAAACGGGGCTAAGGGATCATCCATAACTACGTAGCCTTTTTGGCTATAACATGGTATACTCGTGTCTTCCTCAGTTGCTTGGCATAGAGGGAGATACGAAAGGCTACGTAGTTTATGGACGATCCTTAAGCGGAACAACCGAAATCTGATGTTTTTTTCTGGATAATAAACGGGTGTTCCGTTTTGCCCCGCATATCCCATTTAGCCCCGTTTTACGGGTATAGTGAAAAAAAGTGCACGATATAAGTATATAAGTCCCACGCGTTTACAGGTAACGGACCAGTGACAATCATGGTTCGGCGTATGCAAGAATACCAAAAGATTTAATTCGTGAAATTATTTCGATAAACTTCCGAAAAATGACGATTCTTCCCATCATGATAGACAAAAATTGTCTTCCCATCATGATAGACAAAAATTGTCTTCCCATCATGATAGTCAAAAATTGTCTTCCCATCATGATAGCCAAAAATTGTCTTCCTATCATGATAGACAAAAATCGTCTTCCCACCATGATAGTCAAAAATTGTCTTTCCATCATGATAGCCAAAAATTGTCTTCCCATTATCATAGCCAAAAATTGTCTTCTCATGAAACTATGTTTAACACATTAATTGCAGAGATTTCATCTTTAATAATAATTTAATACATATTTAAAATCACTTCAGGTTCAAAATACTTTTATGAGAAGACGACTTTACGCAGACCTTTATAATTTATTCTTCCACCTTTTTTTCACCTATACCATTCCGGAAAAGTGGGTTCACTTGAAAAATAATAGTTACGTCTCCTTAAACTCCTTCATGGCGAAAACTCGCCGAAGTAAGTGCATTTGCATTATCATACGTAGGCTCTCTACAGATATATCGTTATTTCTCCGACTATACCAGTGAAAAAATAAATTATTACGCGTTGGTAATATCTGTCGCTGTTCCAAGGTCGGCGTTTGGCGCTTGGTCCGCTTTAGCGCATGGTGTGTCACTCCCGAGGGAGACACGAGTTTTGTATACATGTTTGCAAATTTGTTTTTTGCGTATACATATATGTATATAAGTACCATGCACATTTGTCAGCGTACCATCTCACCAACCGTGTTAATAAACGCCACATTTTCATTCATGTCCATGCCGCAAAAGTGTCGAAACAACTTGGTTCACGAATCCTGGATCGAGTTTTTACTTTTAGCACACATACTTTCTAGGTGTTGATTTTGTGAAATTTTGGTAGGTGAATTTCACTTTGTCAACCGTGTCTTTAGCATTCTTTACATACATTATATTATTGGTAACACTCGGTATCAATTCTTCCAAACTGAGATCGTTGAGTCGACTCTGGAAGAGATCGACGATGCGATTACGTGCGTGGCTCGCTAATTAACTGTCGACCCAATGAGATCAATTCGATCTGCCGAATATGCTCTTATAATTGTATGTTATTCGCAACGAGGCCATTTAGGAATAAAAGGAAGACCTCTGTGTGTGGTCTCTATTATCGAGGTAGTCAAAGGGATTTAGGTAGTTCTTGGACAAAAGGAAAGTATTCTCTCGTTTTTTCTTTCTCTCTCTCATGCTCTCACTCTATCTTTCTTTTGTAGGGGATTCTAGACCACCGAAAACGAGTGCAACGTTTTGCGGAGTATTAGTTGGCCACGAGAAGATGCTGATACTGATTGGCCGGATAAGGAGCCACTACTGATCCGAGGCCAAAGTTATTCAGACCCTCGACCAAGGTAGTCTTGTCCTGCTGTTGAGAAACGTTGGCACTGCTGCTAACAACATTGGCAGAACCAACGGTCAAGTTTCCTGAAGTCTGTTGTGAGGCAGCACTGTTCATCGTGCCGTAGAACTGATGACCGATCGATGTTGGATCCAGGTAAGATGTGGGAAATTTAGTACCCGTATAAATGTCAGCTGGAAGATAACCGCCGTTGTGACCAGAGGAATCAAAGAGACTACGATGTGGAAACTGCGGATGATAAGCTGGTGTGTGTTGTAAAAAATATGCACTTGGATCCGAGTGTTGTCCGGCTGTCTGGACTCCTGGGGACAAACTGCGACTATTGGGAGAGGTTTGAGATGTTGGGAGACCAGGTTGCTGTTGATGTTGTGGGTGATGATGATGGTGGTGTATTTGCTGCTGGATTGCCCGCTGCTTTATGTAGTTGGAGAATTCTGTGGGCGACATCCTGCAAACAGAATCAGAAATAATCAAGCAAACACAACACTAAGTGTCGGTTCCACCAACCTCGGTTAAAAAGTTAATCCTCCGTTAAACCTAGTTGCGCGTTCCACCACTTTCTAACGGCCGGTTAACTCGCGTTAAATCTAACCGGTCAAGATTGGTCGGTTAGGGCGATTTAATCGTCCGTTAACCTAAAAACTGCAGTGTCGTTGTGAAATATGAAGTTTCTCGAAGAAGTTATGACGTCTGATGACGAAGTCGAAGAAGATATTTTTGATCTTATTCGCAGAAGACCGTGAATTTTCAAAGAAAGAGTGAATTTTTTCATAATTTCGACATTGATTTCCAAACGAGATTTCGCTTAACAGAAGCTTATGTTCTGCTTCAGTTTTCTTGTTTTCGATAACTCCTTCGTATTTTGTCACTATTTTTAATAAACATTCTTTTTCTGCGGGAAGAAAATTCGACGATCTTACTTTTTTTCTGCCATTTTACCACATATAACTTTTAAAAAATTGATAAAATAATCGAAACGCAAGCAAAACGACAAAACATGCACATTTACTTTTTTGAGATTAGCGTAGACACGAGCGTAGCGTGGACTTAGCTGGTTTTGGCACGCACAGCCATAATGCTTTGCTTTCCACTCGACCGACGGGTAGCCAATCACACGAATGATTTCAAGTAAAATGGGAGTTATTTCGAACCGACTATCTGGTTAGCTAATTGCGCCCTCCAAAAATGTGGTGGAATGCGCAATAGGATAATCCACGATTAACTATGGCGTTAACTTTAACCCACCGTCAGTTAACCAATGATTTAACCGATGTTGGTGGAATTGGTCCTAAGGGCCGATTCCACCAACTATGATTAAATCCATGATTAACTAATCTTGATTATGTTTTAATCGGCGTCTTATGGCCGGTTTTACCAACTGTGAGATTAAATTTTAATCTTCGATTAACTTAAGTTAATCAGTACCTTGCGTTCCACCAACGTTTAAACCATGATTAAGAAAGCCTAATCACCGTTTAACTTAATCGGCTATTTTTGGCAGGTTAGCGACTTAACCAGCGATTAACGAGGATCAACATAACCTCAAAGTTGAAGATAAAGTGTAGTGCAGCAACTATATTTTCTGCCATATTCTCAAAATATACTTTTTTCACGTTTTTCATTTCAGAACACTTTACTTTTAATTTTTTCAATCACGATCTACAAATTGTGTCAACTTGGATACGTATCGAACAAGCAACGCGTCCTTGGTGACGCCAGAAGTCCACTTTGCGCGCTAAAACAAGTTTCGTCCCTCAGCCAATCAGAATCACTGTTACAATAGAAACTAGACTTATTCTTGAATCGATGACCTTAGATCTCGCAAGCGAGAAGCTTGTTGGTCTTTTTTCAATAAACAGCAATAGAAAAAGACAGAATGCTCTTCTCGCATGTGAGGATTGTCGCACAATCTCAAGAACAGGCCTCCAGGTTCGACTGTAAGTCTAGTTTCTATTGTAACGGTGATTCTGATTGGCCGAGAGACGCAAATTTTTTTAGCACGCAAAGTATACCTCCGACGTCACCAATAACGCGTTGCTTGATCGATATGTATCCAAGTTGACACAATTTGTAGATAGTGATTGAAAAAGTGAAAAGTGCTCTGAAGTGAAAAAAGTATATTTTGAGAATATGGCAGAAAATATAGTTGCACTGCACTTTAACTTCAACTTTGAGGTTATGTTCACCCCTATTAATGGCTGGTTAAGTCATTAAGAGCCGATTCCACCAACTTTGATTAAATCCATGATTAACATAATCATGATTATGTTTTGATCGGCGTCTTAATCATCATTAACTTGCGAAGCGTTCCACCATGAATTATTAACCTCTGATTAGTTAACCGTATACTCTGTTCGCAATAAGTCTAGTTTCTATTGTAATGATGATTCTGATTGGCTGAGTGACGAAACTTGTTTTAGCGCGCAAAGTATACCTCTGGCGTCACCAATAACGCGTTGCTTGATCGATATGTATCCTAGTTGATACAATTTGTAGATCGTGATTGAAAAAATTAAAAGTAAAGTACTCTGAAGTGAAAAACGTGAAAAAAATATATTTTGAGAATATGAAAGAAATATAGTTGCTGCACTACACTTCAACTTTGAGGTTATGTCGACCCCTGTTAATCGCTGGTTAAGTCGCTAACCAGCCAAAAATGGCCGATTAAGTTAAGCAGTGATTAGGCTTTCTTAATCATGGTTTAAAAGTTGGCGGAACGCAAGGTACTGATTAACTAAAGGTACTGATTAAGTTAATTGAGGATTAAAATTTAATCACAGTTTGTGAAAACGGCCTTCATGTATTATTAAAAAATTCCGGGATTGGTTCAACAATGTTTGACTGAAATCGTCGGTTAGAACCAATCCAGGAATTCTTTGATCACATCTTCTTGCTTCAGAAGTAATGCTTCTAACCCTGACAAAAGTTTAGTTTTCAGAGTTCTGAGCATCTCTTTATAAAACCACAACTACCGCATACCTGTTGGCCCTTTTGCTGCTGGTTTTGAGTTTTGTACTGCCGAATTTAGTCTGGGCAAAGGTGGCGGTAGTAAATGTCAGCGGAGCGGTGGATCGAGGTATAAAACTCGGTACTGGACTAGGTGAACTCTTGAAGGAACTAGAGAGAGGAGTTGGCGATGGTGCCGAGGATGATCCCGAGGCGTGGCCATTCGGTTGTGGATTATTGCTATTGGAACCGTTACTGGTGTTACTGCTACTGCTGCTTGCGGGCCCACTGGTACCGCCGCTGTTACCGCTGCCAGTCAAGGAAGTGGGAAACGGTGATGAGGATTTGGGACTTAGGCTAAGTCCACTTAATGATGTTCCCACTGCTTCAATGGGTCTGAAGCACTGAGCCTCAGGATTGAAAGTCTTTGTGACCTCGCGATCAGCCGAGGATTCATCTTGAGAGTTTGTGATTTCGGAATAGAGAATCTTGATGATACTCGTCTCACCGATTCGGTAACTAACCTCACCAGGATCAACCCATACGGCCAATTCAGCTGGTAGATTCTCCAAAATGTCCTGAATTGATACACCACTTTCTTTAGCAGCTATTTCCAGTACACGATCTATGGGATCTCCGGTCTTAAGGCATCTGAAGGCAGAACCTTTGAATGGTCTTTCCGGATACCAGTGTCCTTTGAACTTATCCTTTAGTGCTTTCTCCAGTTCCTCACCAAAGATGGTAACTCGTCGTCTTGGGAGCTTGTTGAACAGGTATGATATCACAAAATTTAGCGCCACCTGTATCTCAATGTGCATTTTGGGCTTCAAGAACAGTCAATTTTCCTATTTTTCTGTTTCTCGATCAGGTTCGATGTACAGATTCTGGTAGTTGATTAGTTTCTGTTGTCCAGTTCAATCTTCCAATTCAGGAAGTCTTGATCCGATCTGCAAATAGAGATTTATGTCAATTAGTTATTCAATCAGTAATAATATGGAAGATTAAGGACGCAAGCATTAGTGCAAAACTACTGGGATATCTTTAAAACACAAGGGCCTAACACTGTCTACCTTATTCCATTAAGAAACGAAAAATGTTTTTAAATCTTCGCTTAATGCAGGAATTTCTCGACTCTTGGATCTCATCCAAAATTTGCAGTCATCATCTTAGTTGCGCCATTCGCAAGTTCATAACTCTCTTCTCCGGGTTTTATTTTTAATCATTTTGTCTCTGGCGTAAACAGAAATTTTTTGCAACAGGAAAATTTGTCGGAACCATAATAAACATGTTATTTTGATCTCAACTTTTTTGGAAAGAGTTTTGCACGCGGAAACCTTTTATCATGTGTCATGTATGCCACATTAAATGTATATTATTATTATTGTTTTAGGATTTCCATATCGCCTTTTACAATTCACTTTTTCTATGTTTTGTCACTTGCTTGTAGGTTTCAGCAGTACGGTTTAACATAGAACCAGAAAACGTGTCAGATCAATACAGCGCAACTTCAGTGGAGACAACTCTGCTCCAGATAACAAGTCAAGTATATGGACGTGCCACGTGTGTTACTATTTTTTCACTATGTATAATTTTATATAATATTAGTTCCCTAATTTATTTGAAAAATCAGTTAAGTAATCCAACAAATCTTATCTTTTTCTAAACAAATTTGAATTATTTATAAGTTCCAGGCGAAATTTTTGTTACGGAAAGTTGTCTTTTAACATATATTTTATCTGTAAACATCAGAATTTGTGATATATTATACTCAAAAACTGTTAGAATTGTTAAAAATGTTTAAATAAAAGAAATTTGAGCGCTTTCTACGGATTTTTTGATTGTATGACAGAAAATGCTCCAGTTTTTGAAATGCAGAAAATTGCAACAAAATCTATCCGATATTTTTTGGCAAAACGATGGAAAATGAAGAACATTTTTTAAAATTAAAAGATGTTCCTACTCTCTGAGCCTGTGACCTGCATGTCGGCCCACGCAAAGCAAATCTGAGTGAAATCTGAGTTACAAAATTAGACTGTTCAACATTGCATTTTGTTGAGTAATTCTCAAAAATAAAACCAATTAGAACTACTTTCAATCACAGAAAAATTTGCCTAATTTTAAACATGACTCAGGTTTTTAACACAAATAGAGATTAAAAGTAAAGTCAGGTCAATAAAATTGAATCATGATAAGAAATTCGTGTCCTAGAAAAATTGGGAAAATAGTAATAGAGTGTGGGTTAGATCGTCAGATGAAGATATATAAATTACGCAATATTTATTGAGTTAATTAAAAAATCAAATTGCACCATAATTTAATTCAAATTAATTGAATTTAACATTAAGTTGTTCATAAAAGTAGAATTCGTGGATTTAAGAAAAATATAAAGTGAGTTTAAGAAACATTTCTTAATTCTGTGTAAATACTTGTATGCATACAAAAAGTAAACGATTTCTTGTAATGATTGTTCAGCTGAGCAGCATCCAGGTACCAAACAAAAGAGTACTTTCTTCTTATTTAATGATTATCTAATCAATGTTTCACTTTCACGAAGCTCGTGACAGTTCGGTAGAGCTCCGCATTTCGATCTAAAATGGAATTATATCGATCAAGTGAACTGCATATTTCATTTCCTTTTAGTCTCAGAAAATTATAGATAGCTATACACGTGATCCTAAAAATACCTGATATTTTATTAATACTGAGCTCTATTCTATTTTCTTTCATTCGGTTATGAAATAATTCCCTGTGATTTACAAATCTAAAAGAAATTTTTGGCAGCCAGGTTCAAAAAATAAAAAAACGCCATTTTTTAATTTCTTGAGTATTTAACTTTATAATAAAAATGAATTATAAAAATCATCTATTATATTCAATAGAAAAATGTTTCAAAATTGTTGTAAAAATTGTTGTAAAAGTTGTTGTAAAAATTGTTGTAAATTGTTGTAAAATTGTTGTAAAAATTGTTGTAAAACTCTTCATTCAACGTTCACATATGGAATTGGATCACAACTTCATAATCATAGTAAAAACAAAGGTTAATTTTAGCACCCGAGTGTTAAAATAACTGTTTTTTATGACGCAAATCGTCAATAGAATGTGACTAAAATTCTTTATTCTTTTATATATTTATTTTGTTACATATATTTTACGGCTCCACTGGGCAAAACTAATTGCTAGTTACGTAATATTCAAACAACTAAGATAGAATCGAAATCGATGTAATTTTCGTAAAAATATGATTATACCAAATTGGGGATTTGTTTCTAGGTCAAATAATCTGTATTTCGTTATCACACATATCGATCTCTCGTATGAAGTATAATGCAAAAAACGAGGCTGCATTTGAATATGTAATTTAATTTCATATATATGCGAGTAACGTTTGGTAATTTTATGGACGTAACGTCAAATTGTTTCTACGTGCACTCTGGCAATTGGTTGCCTTATGCACGATGATAAGGAAATGTGTAGAAAGATATAAATTTTCCATTTTTTATCGACTACTCAAACCGCAAGTGCAGAAATCAACTTAATTGCGAATTTACTCGTGCTGTTCGAATATTTATTTAACAAATGAAATATAGGGCGGAGTTTGGATATTTTTATGTATTTGGTAACCCTGATTTTTTGGATATTCGGGCGGTATTTTCGAAATAGAATATATAAAGGGTGAAGAAAAGGTGAAGATGCATTTGTCAGGTAGTTTTCGAAATGGCAAAAACAAGTGAATGGAGGGATGAGTTAGGTCTAATAAAAGATTGGAGAAGGGATCTAAACTGAGCGAACCGTGTGGTAACTTCTAGGCGATTATATACTCACGTGTCACAGTCAGGCGGATCAACGAGTCGTCGTTCCTACTTCGTATTCCCTCTCGCGACAAATGGTAGAGTTGTCACAGCTCAGAAACCAGTTCCCGTTATGTATCTTAAATCCAATTGTATTGCAAGTCGTCCATCTAATCTCAAATATCGTTTCTCGTTGTACATATGCTTTCATGCGTGCATTATTCTCTGCAATTACTTTTGATCGTTACTGATCGGGGTGGGGTGGGGCGTGATGTGACGAGACGAAACCAGGGGCGGGGCGGGTCGAGCTATAGACTTGGTCGCCAGAAACGATTAGGAAAAAAAGAACCAGTAGGAATTGTCAGGAATATTTGATTTTCACTCGAAACTCATTGATAAAAAACATTGACTGTGAGAAACAACTTGTCATTCACTGCGCGGTATATTTTCACTGTCGAAAATTGTGTGCCAACATTGAAAATAATGCGACACGAGTCGCGCACTTTGATATGAGTATTGTTGCACGCACACACGCACTTGGTCGTATGATAAAAAAGTAAAAAAGAAAAGGAGGGAGAGAGAACACAAAAAATGTTAGATATTTTTTATTTTTGTTTTTTTGAATTGGAGTGAGCGAGCAGTGTTGGATTATCTTTCGAGGTTCCGGACACTGTATTTATGTTGGTTTTCTCTCGCCGCTCTGTCGATTTTTAGTATCGCAAGAGCACTATATCTACTCCTATTCGTAGTTCAACTCCCCAGCCATATTATTTCGCACGCGAGTACCGCTGCGAGACTGGAACGGTGGGGTATCGTGAGGTGGCTTACATACCCAGCAGTCAGAGAGGGGAAAGAAGGGCATAGAGAATGGAGTACCGCGGGTCATGAGGAGACATGCGGGGGTGTCTCCTATCGCGCACGAGTAGTAGAAGCCCTGCTATCGGTCTTGCCTCTGCCGACTTGCTACATCGAAATTTTTCCCCAATACCTTCTTCCATCACACATTCTGCATATCCTGTCTTTACTTTCATTAACTATTGTTTTCCAGCTCTTCTCCACCTTCTATTACGTCTAATTGTCTATACCTTTCATCATGCTGTCTCCATCATTCAAAATTCGATTACAGATCATAAATGACACCGAAAATCGAGGTCGATATGCACTAGAATCTGAAGGTGCGTTTTTTTATCCAAAAGGTGATAAACAGTTGAAATGACTTTGAGATTTAATCAGAGTATAACATATAGCAATACTTGCTTAGAGGGAAAATGGTATTACGAGCTAAGGAAGTAATGATTGCCTTAATTTAAAGTGCAGGATGTTCTAACCCAGTGGGCTGCAACAAACAAATAAACAACGTAAACGTAACATACAATGTGGACTATTGCAAAGATTTGGTAAATTTTTTGCTCGCTGGGAAGATGGTACTAATCATTTTTGAGCAAAAGGAGCTGATGTCAAAAACTGTATCCCTTATACAACTGAGGTGAAAATTTGTCTGCAGATGCGTCATTTTATCAGTGGGCAAAATAACCAACAGTAAACGGATTTTACGGAATTAAGCGGTTGGGTGCAACAAGAGACTATTTGCATTTTCAAAAACCACTTGTTTTTCATTTTTTCTGCACATAACTTCATGAAGAACAAATGAACTTTGTTGATTGACTTGTTGAATGATTGACTTCTAAAAATGCAAGTAATAATAAGTAATAAACTTACTTATTATAAAGTATAATAAAGTATAATAGAATTATAAAGTAATAAATTCAATTGTTACAAATGTTTGGTTGTTTTGCCCACTAAGATTATTTTTTTTTTTTAATAAAGGAGCTATTGTCAAAATCTTTACACTTTTCATCCATAAGATTTCTAATTTGAGGATTCCATATCGTTTTCTCAGTTCATTTAACTGCAGTTGTCGATAATTTTTACAGATAAGAAAACCATTACTAGCAAAAACTGAAAGAAGAAAACTAAAACTAGCAAAAATTTGTTTTACTCTATATATATATATATATATTGGTATTTTACAGTAAATCGTGGGACATTATTTTTATCTGCAACGATATTTTGGTCTAAAATCTATTGTCTGTCTTTTGTTTTTCTATTTTTTATTTTGTTGCACATTAAAATGATACCCAGGGATTTTCAGTGTTTTTATATTTTATTTTATTTTTATTTTATTTTAAACATTCAACGGGCAACGCTCTTTATTACATATGAAAAAGGAACTAAATAAAAAAATAATTAAATAAAACTAATGATAAACTAAATAAATAAAATAAACTAAATAAAAAAAATATATTAAACAAATCATTTTTCAGCAAAAGGAGATAATGTCAAAAACTTACTTGCATTTTCAAAAGTCACTTGTTTTTTATTTGTTCTGCACATAATTTCATAAAGAATAAATAAATAATAAGATTGACTTCTAAAAATGCAAGTTATAATAAGTAATAAACTTACTTATTATAAAGTATAATAAAGTATAATAAAAATGTAAAGTAATAAATTCAATTGCTACAAAGGTTTGGTTGTTTTGCCCACTGAGATTATTTTTTTAGAATAAAAGAGCTAATGTCAAAATCTTGACACTTTTCAACCATGAGATTTTTAATGTCAGGATTTCACATCATTTTCACATCATTTTTTAAATTCATTTAACTGCAGTTAATGATAATTTTTACAGACAGGAAAACTATTCAGCAAAAATTTGTTTAAAAAAAAAATATATATTTTGGTATTTTACAGTAAATCGTGGGACATTATTTTTATCTGCAACGATATTTTAATCTAAAATCTATTGTCCGTCCTTTGTTTTTCTATTTCTCATTTTGTTGCACATTAAAAGGGATTTTCAGTGTTTTTATATTAAACAAATCATTTTTGAGCAAAAGAAGCTAATGTCAAAAACTGCATCCCTAATTCAACTGAGGATTCCACATCATTTTCTTAATGCATTTAACTGCAGTTAACAATAATTTTTAGACAGGAAAACTATTCAGCAAAGTTTTTTTTTTTTAAATATATTTTGGTATTTTACAGTAAATCGTGGGACATTATTTTTATCTGCAACGATATTTTGATCTGAAATCTATTGTCAGTCCTTGTTTTTCTATTTCTCATTTTGTTGCAGATTAAAATGATACCCAGGGATTTTTTGTGTTTTTATACAAAAATTCATTTAGATCTCGAGGTTCTTTTGGATTACAATAGGTTCTTTTAGATTTCAATGCAAAACAACTGACTTTTGGATCCAACTAATAGAGTTCGTATTTTATTGAAGTGGAATTAATGTAATTAGTAATTTTTATTCGCGTTTTGTTTCAATATCGAAATAGGTCTTAAATGGAAGGATACTTGTTACTGTTTGCCCATTTGGAATGATATACTTTAATACTTTACAATTAATCAATAATTTTACAATTAATTAATATTATATAATACTTTACAATACTTTACAAACCATAATACTTTACAATGGAAACATAATCCTTTTCAACTGAACCATAATTCCTTTTCAATTGAACCATAATACTTTACAATTGAACCATAATCCTTTTCAATTGAAGCATAATTCCTTTTAAATTGAATCATAATACTTTACAATTGAACCATAATTCCTTTTCAATTGAATAATATTACTTTACAATTGAACCATAGTACTTTACAATTGAATCATAATACTTTACAATTGAACCATAATCCTTTTCAATTGAAGCATAATTCCTTTTCCACCTGACTTTTATGTTCCTTGAGTTAAATATGTTTTTCTCCCGTTTATTGTTAGTTATTTTACCAAGTTTTTAGTTGTTTTACACTATAATCATATCAAAAGGTATTATTTCAAAACATCAAGTTTGTAATACCTATACATTACAAGCACAAAAAAAAGAGTAGTTCAACTGCAATTAAGGGGCTAACCCTAAACTAATGACCTTTTTTTCATTAATTTTTTTTCGACAGAGGATTTTATTAGATAATTCTAGATTTCAAAATTCTAGACGTTCAAAATTCTAGACGTTCAAAATTCCAAACTTCGAGACTTTCAAAAGTATACAAAAAGTTTGTTTTAATGACATCCGGTGGAAATACGGCGGCTTGAAGAGAACTTTTTTTTTGGTACCAATGATTACTCAATTTTGGCTCATTTGAAACAAAAAATCCAAAAATATTCTTAAAGAGTACATGTCTGGGTATCGCATGAACCTCAATCATCGAAAAATATTAACAAATAAACAACTGGTGAAAGTTTAAATTTTTTTGACAGTTTTTTGTAATATAAATTGTTTAAAAATGTCGTTAAATGTTAATGAAAAATTATGATCGAGGTACATGCCATAGCTATGCATCTTATGAACATCTCTGCAAAATTTGAGACAAAACGGCCCAGTAGATCGGCCGGAATCGTTGGTACCAGCTTAAAAAACACTGTTTCGGAAAAACGCGTTTAAAAATTATTAACAAATTAATATTTTGTTGTAACAACTTTTTTGTATTCTTTTTAAGTAGTATTTTAGTAAATAAATAGATTTTTTCATTAAATAAAATACTTTCTTAGAAAATAATGTTTGAGTTCTTTTTTGCATTGATTATTTGTTATCATTGCATAGAATGACTCTTTGAGATATGTAAATTCCTGGTCAAATGAAATAAAGAAAACTTTTTTTTTGGCTCAAAATTTAGGGTTAGCCCCTTTAGGAATGCTCTCTTTTGAACTGTTAGACTTTATCAAATAATAAAAGAATGGCTAATATTTCTTTTAGCTGACATGTTGCTTGCGTTCCTAGGTATTCCATGCGGTCAAGTTCGAGACAAGGTGTTACACAAGAGCATATAAATTAATTGCATATCCATAATCCTTTATACAACTCAAAACCAAGGAATGAATTTTGAAAACAAATTAAAATTCTTGTAACTGGAAATATGCCCTAAATAGGTCTCAAGAGTTAAATAGGTCATCATCAGAAATGAAGCAATAAATGCAAATTCTGACCATGCCACTTTACCCACCAGTTAACACCGGATTTTCTTTTTAGTCACTTTTCTTTCTTCTTTGGATCAATTAATTTCTCATCTTCCTTGGACCAACTAACTTCTCATTTCCTTAGACAACTCTACTCTCTTTTGTTGTTCTACTTTCCGTAGTTTCTGTTTTCGAGTGGCAGAAGAAGAAGACATCTGTAAACAATCATTCCGCATAAATATTTAGTTTCTTTTGCTACAGATTCAGTTACAATTACGATGTAAACCGACCTTAAAGTGAAGCGAGTGTTGGCTCGACTCGATTCATCTGCCACGTAATCAGTATGTTCCTGTTTGGACTCAGGGCCGTGCCAACGCACGTACTCCTAATCAAGGTTTCAGGAGCTGGAATGCTCCGGTTTCACCGCGACAAACTGTGCTGCAGAGGCTCAGCATCAACTAATTATAGACTATAACGATATTTTAAACAGAAGAGTCTTGTAAAAATGGATCTTCAGAATTAGCATCCGCTAACCATTTACGGATCTTCATTTCTCGTCCTAAAATCTTAGGGTTGTTCGAGATATTACAGATAGATATTACAGATGTTACTAGATATTACAGACGTTACTAGATGTTACAGATGTTACTAGATATTACAGTCATTTGCTGTTGTATTATCAGAGAATATTGTAAGAATGTGGTATTGTTGCGAACTATTCTCAATTTTACTGCCAACTTCGGTTTAAAATACTGTAAAATACTTTGAAATACTTCTTTCTGTTGAACCTAATAAAGTTCAATAACTCATAGGCAAAATGTCATTAGCATAAATGTTACCACTTGTACATGTAAATTTGATACATGTATTTTCAGATGGTTTTTACATGTTCAAATGTAGTTTTAAACGTGTTTTTAGGAACCCAATTTTTTCAAAGATGGTATTGTTCATACTGAGTACATTCGCGGCAAAGATGGATTATCGTTGAAGGTTCGAGGCTAAAGGCTTGAGCTCGATAGCTCGGCCACGGTCACGAGGCCTTCGAGCGTACGGGACGTGCTGGCGTTACGCAACAGCACAATAATTGTTCCTATAGCGTTGCGAGCATAAAATGCATCGTGCATGTCGTCTGCCAAGTCTAGCTTTACTGATGGCAAACTCTATGTTCATATAATCGTAAACTCTTCCTGGCAATGCATATTTTGTGCAAAAATGTATGTAATACCTAATTACAAAAATTGTATGCAATTTAAAAGACAAATGGCCATTTTCGCGAAAGAAGACTTATCTACCATCTGAAAATTTGCACTTGTGTTACTATTAATGTAAATTATTACATAAAATAACATTTTTAAAAAAACCGCCGATGCTCCTGGATTGCTACTACTAATATGGATGCAGGCGACACTATTTAGGCTTCGCTGCCAAAAGTTGTGAAGCAATAATAGCGTTCTTTTTGTCTCTGCCAGCTCACACTCCTGAGATGTTGTTTTAATTTAAGACACCCTCAAATGTCACGAATACACATTCCGTTGCGCACTGTCTCGCGAGAAAACAACAGTTGGCGCTCTCCGATCTCAAACTGATCCTGATCTGAATTATTATTGTATAAATTGTTTGTTTCGACTGAACTGAGTTTGATTATTGTGATCTGATTATTCTGATCTGATCCGATCTGATGTTTTGATTATTTCTCCGCAATAATGCCGGGTGTCATTATCAAAATTTCATTTAAAATGAGATGCATAAGTCAATTTGTCATTATAAAAATTTCATTTGAAATGAGATGCATAAGTCAATTTAATGTCGAAATGATTATAATAAAGCATGGTCTTTCGTGAGCAGAAACCTTAGATCAATATCTGGCGTGAATTGGAACGTTTCGTTCGGTAGCAATCGACCCACGACCCGTGACCCAGTGGAACCGCCCGTAACATATTACAGCAAAAGTGGCGCCTTCTGAAGCGAACAATTTCATAAAAACAAAAGTTAATGAGAAAATAGTAGTAAGCGAAAAAGGGGTACACTGTATGTGTTACTTGTATATGTGTTACTTGTTAACTTTTCGCTGTAAAAAAAGACATTTCGTTTTAAGACATTTCATTTAAGACATTTCGTGGAAGGTACATTAATTCCTATTCAGTCCTAAAAAAGGAAACTGAATTAAGCAGTTTGAAATAAACATGATATCACAAATTAAGCAGCTTTGAAATAAACGTGATATCACAACCCAAAAGAATCTCGAGTTCTAAATTAATTCCTATGATAAAAATAAGTACAGTCAAAGTCATGTATGCCTTCCTACACAGAAGAAAAAAAATTAACTTTTGCTATGGTTTCTTTTCTTTGCGCAGAAAGGCATACGTGACTTTTACTATACAAAAGAATTCTTAAGAATTGACTCATAAGAGTCTAAAATCATTTTCGAAAGTCACTAATGAAGTGCAATTAGAAAATGGATTTCGTTTGCCATGCCTTAATTGTTTTGAACGCGTTTAATTTTCTTTGTATTCATTTTTAAAATGACAATACTGCCATTCTCGACGATGTTCTCGTTGTCAGAACTGAAAGTTGAACAGAAACCTAACAAATTGATTCTATCCTGTGTAGATTAGGCAAACACAAGTTAGGTTTCACTACAAGAATATTCTTATTTCTAAAAAAATACCATTTTTTCAACTGGTTCTTGAAACCCAATTAAAAAACGTTTGTTAAACATGCGAAATTTTTTACATGTATAAATTAAAATTAAATATAAATAAATTTCATAAATAAATTAAGATTTATATATGAAATAATATGCACCATGAAAGGATGGGTTGCAATAAGGCTTGTTTTTGGCCCCAAAATCAGAAAAAAAATTTTTACGGAAATGAAAACTAAAAAGTGTTTGATTTTTTTGCTCAATATTCGTTTACTTAAAAGACATGGTTTTACATAAAAACAATTTTAATTGAACGATTTTTTGAGAATATAAAAAATGTCTACTGTAAATTGAAGATATTATCTTGAAGACATTATTTATCTTCTCGAAAAATCATTTAATTTTAATTGTCCTTACGTAACATAATGTCTTTTAAGTAGACGAATGTGGGGCAAAAAATATCGGACACTTTCGAGTTTTCATTTTCATAAAAATTTTTTTTTTAATTCTGGGGCAAAAACAAGCCCTATTGCAACTCCTCCTTTTTTTGGATATATAAATTAATAAATTTATACATGAAATAAGTTGCACCAACTATTTTTTTTATATTTTTCTTCCCCGGATGAGCACCAGTAGAAAAGTCAGAGTTATGCCAGACTGTATGTATGCGGTTTTGAGCAGTTTGGCCCTTTGCCAGTGATTGGCACTATTTATGCCAATAAATGGAAATGTAAAAAATATATTTTAAACAAAATGATAAATGAGGAAGAAAAAGTGTTATTTAATTCTTATGATTGTTTCCATTTGCCAAAAATCTGCTTTGAAGCAGATTTTTTGAACCCAAACAGTATTTATTGAAATAGAAATTAAATAGGCATTTTAAATATTAGCTAAACTATTTTAAATATTAGTTAAAATATTTTAAATATTAGCTAACCTATTTTAAATATTAGCTAGACTATTTTAAATATTAGCTAGACTATTTTAAATATTAGTGAAACTAATTTAAATGAAGACATGAGAATGACAACTCTTTGAAGACCATTTGAAGTTGGCCCCCCAAGTAAAAGTTAAAATACCCTAATTTAGGGGCCAACTTCAAATGGTCCTTACCGATTTTAAATATTAGTTAAACTAATTTAAATGAA
>JBAGKK010292667.1:0-10980 GCA_037177015.1 Euceroptres primus | reverse complement strand
ATTTTTATTTTTAGTATAAACCAAGGGACTAATAACTTCCGATTGTTCAAATACCCAAATTAATTTTAGGAATTAATTATATGAAAATTATAATGAAAACTAGAATCCGTTACTTTCAATTTCTAAGTTCGGCTAATTTTAAGAGGAGTGCTATTTGCAGACTTATTTCATTCATTACGTCAGGACAGGTATTTTATTGCAGGTGCACGTGACCTTGAAATATATACGTGATGTCAATGTCAGAAGAATTGAATTCCTGCACACATTCATACATTTTCTCAGGTACAAATTATGGTTGTCAACTACCTGTATATATACTCAAGTGAGCTAACAGGTGCATCTCACGCGTGGCACCTTTACCATATGTGTAAATAACACGTGACTTTAGTGCCGTAACATTCATTAAGACCACATTATACAATCAAAAGGAAATCTTGAATTTTAATTGTTGTTTCCTGCACATTTTGTATCTGATGATATAAAACTAAGCGTTTTTCTGTTTCCTCGTTAGAATAAGGAAATGTTAAAGCATGACAGTTTTAACTTAAAAAAAATAATATACACAGAATAATAAAAAATTTTCATTACTGGTATAAACAATATTTATTGGAGTAAATTATGCGAATTATAATTACTGATTATTGACATAATAATTGTTTAAAGTCGAGTTTATTTTCAAAGAGAATTCTGAACCAGATTCCTTACAGATGGGAAAATTCGTGGGAGCTGAAACAACAAATCTCTCTCGAGATTAAAAAAACACAATTATGCTCGCATTCTCATGAGATTATAAATTGAAATTCTAAATTGAAATCGAAACCACTGGAACGATGCTCTCTATTTTCTCGTGTTCTGAACAGACATAGATTGCATATTTGCCTCTCAGACCTTCGGAAGGACCAAATCTCGAAAATTCCAAACTGTACCATTGATTCGTACTACATACCCTCGATATGACTATTTACTAACACTGACAGTTTACTATAACTATTTAGTTAAAATATCCAAAACTATTTTCATTTCTTTTTACAATTTCGGAAAACATAGTCTAAGAAATTTTAAATTCTAAGAAATCATTTAAATTCAAGACTATCTTCATTTATTACAAGTAAAATTTACTAATA
Source organism: Euceroptres primus (assembly GCA_037177015.1). NCBI lineage: Eukaryota > Metazoa > Arthropoda > Insecta > Hymenoptera > Figitidae > Euceroptres > Euceroptres primus. The sequence goes on along the minus strand of JBAGKK010292667.1, from coordinate 9,856 downwards.
GGTATATGTAATTTCCATTCTCCTAAATTATAAAACTGTGCTCTTAAGTAAATTTTCAGTAAAAATAATTATATATCAGAGAAAGTGACTTTATTTACCCTCAATAAAATTTTCTCTATACAGAGATTTAAAAAATAAATATAATAAATTAATTATTGAATTTACCGTATTTTTCTGATTTTTTTTGACAAGTTGAAAAGAGTTACCTAATTAATTTTTTGGGAAAAAATATTTCTTGTACTTCTCAAAATAATCTAAACTCTCGCTCTCAGTGAGTGCCATTATTAAAGCTGGTGCTCGTTTAGTTCAAGTTCACTAATCAACGTGACCTACTCGTCGTAATTGCCCATCAAGACTTGAATTGATGGTCCCTTTCGAAATAAAAACTGACTCGAAACTAGAAAAAGAGAGACTTCACTTCTATTGCTCAAAAACATATAAAATTAAGTACAATTTTTTATTTAAACCTGGATTCGATTACACAATCATATTCTACAACTGTGTGAAAAATTGAATATTCGACTTTTAGAATAATTCATTTATAATAATTTTATTATTTCGTAATAATTATTTATAATAATTTTCTGTTTAAAAGATGTTCTACTTGAATGTAATCAACTAAATTCTAATTAAATAAACATAAATAAATAGAGGCCAATAAAAGTTATATAAATGTAATAATTTTTGAAAAACTGTAAATTGTTATATTTATAGATAATAATGTTTTCATTTGGCAACTAAATTTATCTCGTGAGATAATATTATTTGAAGCGATGGCTAACGAGCCATTTAACTTTCCTCTGCTAAAACGAGATGTTTTACGCGCAGACTAATTTATTGAATTATGAAAAAGACCAAGATGTAAGTCCATTTTAGCAACATCCAGAAGTTTCTTTAATCATTTTCGCTAATCTCGACAGCGTTTTATTAAAACTTCATTTAAGACAGTTTTAAGACAAAAAGTCAAAAATAAGCCACTACATAATTTGTTTATCGATATCGGTTTCAAACTTTTGTCAATTATCATTCATTCCAGTTTTCCAGCAAGAACCATTTAATTATTTTTAATAACTCCTTGCTATTTTTGTTTTAATTTTATCGATTTACTATAAAATATTATTCCTAGAATCCTATTTTCAAAAGTAATTTTTCAATCAGTAATCACTTATCCATCGTCTACGTCCAAAAATATATTTACAATAATTTTATATTCCAATGCTTAATTGTTTATATTGCACGAAAATATTATGAATCTACTTTGGTGAATATCACATGAATATGTTAATCGTAAATATTAATGTAAATTAACTATCGTAAATATTAATAATATACAATTTCGGCCTGCAGTAATAATTTTAAACGCGTTAGCAATACTAATTTTTTACTGCAATTATAATAATTCTGCAACGAAATTATTACCAATAAAATTAAATATGCAGTCTAGCAACAGAAACCTGAAGGTACATAATCTTTCCTAATAGCCTCAAAGGCAGACAAGGGGGTCTACATAATTCAATTTATTCTGTCGCCACCGCAAAATGTAACGAAGTGACTCGAGAAAAAAAAAACATCCCTTGAATAACTCAATTCAAAATAAAATTATTATTCCAATAAATCTACGAATTTATTCCGATAATTTTTTCCCAAAAATAAAATAATAAAGGTAATTTCGACATCAATTAAGTAGCAATTTGTGAGAGAAACTGTTTGAAGCTTGTGAATTTATTCATTAATCGACAATAATCTGAAATTTAGTCAAATCTGATGGAAATTTCGGACGAGTAATTTAATTTACGTGATTAAATGCAATTGCTACTAAACTGACGAAACTAATAATCGAAATATGACAGCTGACAATTATAAAATACGTTTCGCGTTTTGTTCCATTTAATGGTCCATTAGGGAGTTGGATGCTGATACAAAATTGCACATCTGCGAGTGGTGAACGATGAACTCTTTGTGGTAAAATCTGGATTTTGAAAAACGATAAAGGTCCCTCGTTTAATTAGATTTCTCCGTCGAATCTTTTTGTGTCGTCGTTGTAATTCAGAATCTCGAAAATGAGATAATATACGATAGGAATTAATTGCAAACTGAGAGTAGCTGATAAGAAAAATTAAGAGGGATTATCAAATTCAATTCCACCGTTATCATTTGCAGATTTAGATTTTATTCTCTCAATTCGAAATCTTTAATAGTTTATAATTATTTTTAATGAGTTTACAGTTTCATTAACTTTTTAAATAAAAGCCTTAATTACACTTTTATGCTGTACATTAATTAGAGATACAATTTAGCAAAGTTCACTTTAGTTTGTTATAGAGAAAGGAGTAAAGCAAAAATTTTAAATGCAGTACCATCAGAAACTTTTAAATAAATCCGTTCATCCGAATCCGGTGGAGAAAAGCAACCCTCTCTCAGATAAACGAAAGAAACATTTCAACTTTTGCTCACTTCGTTTCTCCTTTCGAGGATTGCAAGACCTTTTTCTTGAACATTCTCAAGGAAAGTGCACTTTCCTGCTTATAGAAGTACAGTAGAAGCATTCAAATGATAAACTGTGAAAGAGCACCATTGTACCATCATAAGACTTAATAAGACACATAAAATGTGAGGAAAAACTTCTCAGAGTAGCGAAATTGAAATCATAACCCATTTTCAGAAGGAACTTTTATTATCCAGTATTCAGGTATTTTCTTGAATAAATTCAAATTTGTTCATCTATTTTATTCCATATATTTATTTATTTTATTGCATAAATTTTTTGCTCTCAAATCAGATTCAAATCTCTGATTTTCAAATTGTTTATTTTACATATTTCTTGTGCAGGAATGTATTTTACGATGAGATGCAAAGACAGAAATGAAATCGATCAATATAAGGTCTTTCGTTTCTCAGTGTCTGCATTTACTAACAGCTGCAGAAAAGAGCCTCTCGTTTCACGTTTTGCAGAAAAGAGGGAGGAGTCACAGAGTTCACTAGCAGCTTTTAAAGAAAAAAAATTATTCTTTTGAGAAAATTGTTTCTGATTTATTTAAAGCTTTAATGTAAGCCGCACTAACTTTTATATGATCCTCTTATATCTTTAGACTGATTACTTTTGACCCTGGAGGTATTTTCGTCTTAATATTCTTATGGGCAATTCTTTTGTTGGTTACGCTGCAGTTTCACGCACATTTTTCAAAATAACTTTTTTTGCTTATTTTTTTGGATGTTCGAGTTTTAGTTTATTCAAAGGCACTAAAAACCCCTTCAAAATGTGCATTCAACTGAAAAAAAAATTTCAGTAGAAGCCGAGAAATTACTATTTTCAAGAGCAAACCGGAATATCCAAAAAAATAACCAAAAAAAGTTATCTCGAAAAATGTGTGTGAAACTATAACGTAACCAACAAACGTATTGCCTTTATGTATAAATAATTAACACATGGGTAATTCTCCACAGACAGGGCACTTTGGTGTCCATGGATTATATTATGAAAACTACTGGTTGTATTATTGTAAAACTTGGTACAAATCTTGATCTTAATACCCCTCCATTAAATGCCTTATAGAATCTTATAGAAATGGACAAAAGGATATATAGAACCATATAGAGCCATAAAGAGGGACCTCATAATAAGTCTCCTAGTAAAAATTATATTATATTATTGTAAGTCAGAGTAAAAAAATATGATGTACCCAAAAAATGGCTTTAAGAAATGTTCACACATGCCTGATGAGGCATATTTTGGAGTCACGCAGGAAATAAATAATGAACTACTTTAAAATTTATGCTTAAGGATCTTAAAAATATACTCGAAAAATATAATTTTTAACCTTTATATTTTCAATTTAATGCAATATGCATGCATATATGCATGCAAATATGAGTGTCTTCGAAAAAAGTTTTGAGGTTACGTCGACACATAAGCAGCTGACGTTTGACAACTAAGAATACCTTTTTGGGTTCTGTTTTGACGTAGGATTGAAGAAAAAAAATCTTACTACTCACCCTTCAAGTTTTAAGTGTAAACATTAAGAACTTTCTTCGCAAATAAAAAAAAAGTCCAAGAAAACCTTGCGTATTTTTATTAGTACCCATCGACCTAATTTGCAATAACTTTTATATTTTTTAATAAAAGTTAATGAATAAAGGATAAAAATGTAAATCAGAATGGGAGAAAATGATTTGTCAAAGGATTTTACAATTCATTCTACTTTAAAACTTTAGGAACACTTTTTGTGTTGTTTTCCATCGATGTAACCTTATTTTTGGCTTGTCAGGACTGGGACGATAATAAATGGAATTCTTCCGAAAAAACTTTGCCAAAAAGTAATTAAAAGAAAGTCTTTTGCATAAATAATTCTGCTTTAGTTATAAAAGAGTCTAAATAAACCATGTGGAATCTACGATTTTTTTGACTTGTGGCAGTTAAGGGTCAATGAACCTAATGTGTACTAAAGAAAATCATTTGGAAAAATTCTTGAAAAAAATTTACTTTTTTCGAAAGTTCCTTCTGCGTGGAGAATAACCCATATACATACATATATCTAAAAACTTATACGAACGAAAATAGAGTTATTATTCATTCATATCTCGACTTATTTTGGTCTTATCTTGCTGTAATCACCTTTTAAGAATTATTTAATATTCGAACGAAGAGGAAATATAATTTTGTTTAAATTCAGTTTATTAGACAGAGTAATTAATTTTTTTATATAAAATTTAATGGTCAATGTAAAATGGATTTGTTCAATTTCAAGAGATATATGTTACTTATTTCCCAATAAGATAACATTTTCTATAGCATGTAAGATAGTTTGTGATATTGCTAATGAAGAAAGAAAATATACAACTACTAAAACGAAGTTCAGAGATAACGTATGTACTTTATGTGATGGGTATGTGACAGTAAACCATATTTTCTTTGATACGAAAACAAACGTTGTTAATTATCTAAAAACCTGAAATTTCCAAAAGTCGTTTTGTACAGAAATAATAGTTCTGAAAATTATTAATTACTAATTGTAACTATAATATTATTCTAACTAATTGTAAGCAATAGAACATAATAATTATTATGTTCTAGCTTTTTGAAATAAAATTATATGAATTTAAATTTGATATTATTGAAGTATTTAATTTTGAAACTGTAAATCCAATATAAAAATATTTTAACTTTTAAAATAAAGTTTGTACAATGTTGAGAGAAAGAATATTAAAATAGAGGACATACCTGGAATGGAAAAGTAAATTCGACGAAGCTTTGCACAATAATACGTATGCATTAGAGCCTTGCACAATTATTATTCTCACTTTCTTTTATTACACTTTCAGCAGTTTATTAGCAATATTGTTCTTTCATAATTACTTTTTTTGCAAAGTAAGTAATCTCCTTGTAGCAAATTATCAAACATTTATAATTTATCGATACCTTGAATTCACACTGGACAATAATTCTTTCTCTAATCTTTCTTCATTTAAAATTGAACTAATCGTCTAAAAATAACTTTGGAGTTTGTTCCCTGTTAATGTCGAAAGGTGATTAAAGAACGTTTAATTTTTGTTTATTTCAGTTGCGAGGGGATTGAAATGATAAATGACATGGACCATTCGGTCTCTCATTTCGTACGAGGCAAAAAATCAGATGCTCAAAATTATCCTAAGGTGCTAATTTATAAACAACATTAGTCTGAAGACTCTTGATTGCAACTTGCAATGTTTTCTCCTCAGAAGATTAAATACTCGTTATGCAAATGAGACTGTAAGTGAGGCACACCGAACAGTTTAGGACGAATGCCATGTGATAATATGTAAGTGATATGTTAAGATTAAGTAGTTTTCTAGCATCAAGGCTAAACTTGATGACGTTTTAGCTCACTTATACCGTTTAAATCCAGACAGGTTACATCTTACACGTTACATACTCTATTAATCTCGAGTACGTAAACTCAATGGTTGATTTCCTAAAAATAGTGCAGTCTATTTGAAACAGACGTTATCAGAAATTATCTCTCATTCACTAACGGTTCTTCGAATTTTATGCCATTTGTGCCAGATCAAAATACATTCCTGTTCCATTTAGGCTGAATTAATTTAATTCAATTACTTATATCAAGTGACATTTAAGCACATGCCTTTTTCCAAAACAATGCTACGGGAGTCAAAACTTAATCAAGTTCATTAAACAGAGGTGTTTAAATTTAAATAAATAAAATAAAAAATTGATCAAGATCCCTTCTTTTCTCAAGGGTTATTTCCGGTCTACATTCTAAAGGTCTTAATTGATTCTCACATACCAATCTACCCTTCTAGATATAAATTTTAAAATTCGTGTGCTTACATGTGCTTTTAAGTTTCCGTAAACATAAACACAAAAACAGTTTAACTAAAAATGCTTTAAAAAGTATAAAACACAAATATTTAAAACAAATAAATTTTAATAATTAATATTCATAATTAAACAATTTTTTATCTTCACTTCCCAAAAAATGTTAACATTTGCTTTCGGAAGTGAAACAAGTAAAATCCACGCCTTAATATGTCCATAAAATTCTTGTTATCATCCCTAAAAAAAGAATTACCTAATTTCTATCTTTCTGAAAGAAACCGTGTAAGAAAAAAAAAGGAGAAAAAGAGAAAATAAAGAATCCACTCACCCTGGAGATGCGAAGGGGTTGATGCAGGTCATGACCGCCATGCATGCGGAAGCCCCAGGGGGAGCCGCCGAGGAGGGTGACTTCTCTAGCGCTCATGTTGACCCTTTATCTCCCACCCCTCTCTCACAAGCTCCACACTCCCACAAAGTCGCCACAACACCCTTAATATTTTGACAGAAAAGAGTAGGAAAATCCGCTATCCCACCACAAACAACATTCACAACACGAGGACCGAACTCCGCAGCGGCTCGCGCCAAACTAGTCTCGAAATTCCCCCGCCGCCCCCGCGGACAACGTCCACCCCCTCCCCCTAAACCCGCGCCCAGATGAAGCATACAGAGTACCTAGTGCCCCCCCCAACCCCCTTCGATCCACCCACACCAGCAACCCCCAGCAGAGCGATCAGCTGATCTTACGCAAGGCTTGTGAACTCGACACTTCACTTACGTTGCATTCACTTCCGCACTTCCTGAAAGCAAAAGCAAATTGCGATGAGTAATGAAATAATTAATTGTAGTTTAGTCACCACTAACACAGCTGTATGCACTAATAGGCCCTCAAGTTAATTTTCGTTCAGCAGTAAAAAAAAAGTCCCCTGATTACGAATATCTTGGTTATTTTTTCGAAATCCTGGTCAATTTTTGTTTCAACAATTTTTTAAAACAATTTAATTATTTATCAACAAAAAAATTTATAAAATCATTTTTAGCATTGCTGAGCAATAATAAAACTTTTTTGCTTCTTGCACTTTTTTCGTAGGATTAACCGTTCGCAATTTACAGTGTTACAAATAAATTATTTTAAAGCAAAATTCACATATTTGCATAGTTGTACCTCAGAATGTATTGCTAAAAAAATTTGAAACCTGTACATTGTCTATATTGAGGTTAGATCTCTTGAAAACAAAAAGAAATCTTCCAATCGAATGAAAACTTCTCGCCATGAATTGTTGCTAAAAAATTGCTATTTTTAAGTCGAAATCGTCTAGACTTTTAATTCGTTAATAAAAAATCATCCAGGTCAACCAGTGTCATAATTTTCTCTAAACCTGTTGCGAAACCTATATCTACCATTAATAACATTGTTTGTTCTTCATAAACCCTCTTGCTTTATTGTTTATACCAATTGTTATAAATAAAGATCCTCAATGACTAGAATTGATTTTTTTAATTTTTTTTTTGTTAATCTCGGACACAAGATGAAACTTTTTACTCTCTTGACCTTTTCTCGTTCGACGAGCCATTATTTATTCACAGCCTTATAAACAATATATTTTTCATAAATCTACGCTTCCTTACAAGCCACAATTTTTAAGGTATTCGCCATAACCTTTTTTTATAACCCTAATTTCACCGTAAAAAGTATAATAAGTAGTGAACCACCAGTCATGGAAATGAAGGTCAGTGGAAAAGAAGCGATTGTACTTTGAAACGTTTCGGTCACAATTTTGAACCCTCAACAGTCAGATAACGTTTATTGTCTGTGAAAAAACATACAATGAAAGTAGAGAATTGTAAACTAAGAAAAATAATGGTCGAGGACAGTATTAAAAAAATTCAAGAATGGAAAATAAAATAATATAAGTATAAATTATCAATGAAGGTCAATTTTCATTGACCTTCATTTCCATGACTGGTGGTTCACTACTTATTATAAAAAAAGGTCGAGACTAAACACACAACAAAAAGTATCTATCTTATCTTATCTTATTTATCTATCTTATCTTGGTTAGCATTTTCAATCCCTGCTCCTTATTGTTTATAACTATTGTTGTTAACAAAAACCCATAATTAAGGCAATCGATTTTTTCTATTTTTGTATTAATCTATGGCACAAAATAAAACTTTTTACTCTTGTGACATTTTCCCGTACGGCAAGCCGTTATTTATTCACAGTCATATGAACAATGTATTTTTTATAAATCTACGCCCCCCTACAAGCCACAATTTTCAAGTTATTTGCGATAACCCCTTTTTATAGCCCTAATTTCACCATAAAAAGTATAATTATCTTGGTTAGCATTTTCAATATCTGCTCCTTATTGTTTATAAATATTGTTATTAAAAAAAGCCTTCAATTAATGCTAACCAAGATAATTATACTTTTTACGGTGAAGTTAGGGCTATAAAAAAAGGTTGTCGCAAATAACTTGAGAATTGTAACTTGTAGAGGGACGTAGATTTATAAAAAATACATTGTTTACATATATGGCTGTGAATAAATAATGGCTTGTCATACGATGAAATGTCACGAGAGTAAAAAGTTTTATTTTGTGCCACAGATTAATATGAAAATAAAAATAAATCGATTGCCCCAATTGAGGGTTTTTGTTAACAACAATAGTTGTAAACAATAAGGAGCAAGTATTGAAAATGCTAACCAAGATAATTATACTTTTTGCTGTAAAATTAGGGTTATGAAAAAAGGTTATCACGAATAACTTGAAAATTGTGGCTTGTAGGGGAGCGTAGATTTATGAAAAATATATTACTTATAATAAATAATGAAATTGTTTTAAAAAATTGTTTAAACAAAAACTGACTATGATTTCGAAAAAGTAACTAATATATTCGTAATCAGGGGACTTCTTTCGACCTTTTGAACAAAAATTATCTCGGGGATCTATTAGTAGGGACCATCCATATACCACGTGGACAATTTTTACCACTTTTTGACCCCCCCCCCTCACCCCTCGTAGACATGGGTGGAATTTTGCAATACCCCCCCCCCTAAAATGTCCATGCGGTATATGGATGGCCCCTTAGTGCATATAGAAGTGTTAGTGGCGACTGGACTATTAGGAAGAGTTAGGACAAAATATTTTTTAGGCTTTGAGGGTGGAGTAATTAAAGTAGGGGAAAGTTGCCTAAAACGGGCCCCCTTCCATATTTTCCGAAAATTTTCGATTTTAAGGAACTTCCGAAGCAAAAGCGATTGCTGACATCATAGTTTTATGTTTGCTTTACATAGTTCATATGCTTAAAAGTTCAAAAAATGTTTAAAAGGTAATAAATTTCGAAGTTGAAAAAATCATGTACTTTTCCCATCTTAGGTAACCAGGTATCCTAAGACGGGCCCCTTTTGAAAATTAAAAAAGCTAAGTAATTAAACACTAGATATTAATAAATTTTATTCGTACGTACTGTTTAAACATATTCTGTACATTTATGACATATTATTCATGCGAAATTCATTATAAAACGTAAAATAAGCGT